>QKWP01001954.1:29894-54386 GCA_003550325.1 Gigaspora rosea
ATTATCATTTAATCTGTCCAGTAAAAAATCTGATAAGAAAAAACCAAAAATTAGAATTGCTATTGCATATTTGTAATTTAATTAAAAAGTTAATGATGTTGTATCAGATTTTTTTATTTTTAACTAAGTAACAACTAGCACTAATGTGTAATGAGAATGATAGCTATAGTTATATCAATTTCAATATCAATTTTCAAAATATCAATATCAATATCAATATCTTATAAAAATGGGTGGATGAAAATTTTCCTTTCTCGGAATTGCAAGGAAATTTTGACTACAGATCTCACACATAAAGGCAACACATCAACACATGCTGCAAAAAATTGAACGATCTAATCCAAAAATCAATGCAATCTAGTTTGCATATGCATTTAACTATTACTTTCATATATGGCAAGATGAATGGTGCAAAATTGAATATTCTTTAATTACCATAATTTCTATCACGAGTTACTGTCAGAAGTTCTGATAGACAGTATATGGTTAATATTGAGTTGATTTGTACAGATTTCTATTATGAATACTGTAAAAAATCCTATTACTCGCTATTCCAGGTAAATGAATATAGAGAAAAACTGTTAGCGAAAGAAATGATATGGAACTATAAAGCATTACAGTAATAGATAGAAATAGTGATAGATTTCTTAAATCTGTATTGAAGATGATCAATACTTGAAATGAAGATTACGCTTATTTATGTGCAAAAAAAAAAATGTGGCAGTATTAAAATTTGCTAATTGACGAGCGATCTACAGGCTAATGAGTCAAACTGAAAAGTTGTAGTTTTGGATATAATAGTTTGTTATTTTTGGTAAGTTTTAAACCACATTTCTTATAAATTATTTATCCAGATCTACAAAAAAACTATCAGGTTATCCAGTTATCCGAAAATTATTTCGCTATTGTCTTTGATGATCAGTGATTATCATTTAATCAACCCAATAAAAAATCCTATGAAAAAAATGAAAAATGGCAAATATCAAGTAAATAGACAAATTAATTTGCAACAGGTTACCAATTTTTGTGTCTAAAATTCTTGCTTTCAATATCATTAGTTAGTACAGCTATGACATTGCTTATGTTTTTATTTCTTATCGTTATATTTAAACCATATATAATTATGTATTTGCATGTATGTGTACATTTGTCAAATCTATGCTATATAAGAATTAAGAATAAGGCGTGATGAATTTGCAAGTGAAGAATAATGGCATGATGAACTCATGCGTGAAAAATAACCAAAATTTGCCAAATAAGTTATGCGGACCAATCAAACTTAAGATTTTGCGGACAAATACCACTTCAAACAGCGTAAAACCATGCATTCATTGTATTCGTTCCTGGTATATATAGTATAAATATAATAAATATAATATATGTAATAAATGATATAAATATAATATATGTGATATCTAGAATATAAGCTATAAATATGACATCTTTCAGATATGTCAAATCTATGATTTTTGCCCACAGCAATCTCCTAGCCAATCAGATTGCTGATCTATTAATAAGTATAAAAGTAAATGTTTGACAACTCCTATTTTGGCAACCAGAGGTCGTACAGGGACGTACTATAGCTCATTCGAACTGTCTCGACGAGCTGAGTCGAATGGTGGTAGTTTCATCAAATTCGAACCACTGGTTCAAAAGTTAGGCCCATTTTTGTGATGCTTTATAGGTCAACAATGCTTTGATATCACTTATTTATTTTTACATTTTACTAGTAAAATTTTTAATTTTTAAAACTTAAAATTTTTTATCAACAAAATCGTGCGATTTGATTGGTCAGAATCAGGGGTGTGACAAATTTCTATTCCCATATATAAATATATATTTATATATATTATTATATATATTTAATTTTTAATATTGAATAGCTTTTGATCTACCAGTCCATTTTTGATGATTTAACTACCAAAATGTTTGCCTTAGTGAGACGATTCTAACAAGCCCAAAATCATTAAATTCTAATCACAGGATTCTAAAATCAAAAAGATTTGTAGTCTATAACAATTAATAATTAGATATGTCTAATTTGGTACACCTAAGTTCTATAATGAATACCACGTGCCATATCAATCAGAATCAAATGATTTTGGTACCATTCAATTCATCTCATTGAGACAAATCAAATGAAACCAAAATCACCCAAATTTGATCACTCAATCATGCAATATCACATTTTAACAATTATTTTAAAACAGTCCAATTTTGGCATAGTATCTAATTCAGCACACTAAAGATTTCTAATAATATTTGTGAACTATTGATCCAAATTATACGATTTTGGTACCATTCGATTCGTCACAATGAGATGAATCAGATGGTACTAAAACTATACGATTATGGTCGATAGTTCACAAGATATCGTTATTTAATCAAAATAACCTATGTAAAGCAAAATTTAAAATTAAAATAAAATCGTTGATAACCTTTGATAGACTGGTCCACTTTTGTGATTTTACCACCAAAATGACCACCTTGAAGAGATGATTCCAATGAACCCAAATTATTAAAATCTAATTACGGAATCACAAGATCATTAAAGATTTTCTTATTATTTTGATGAAATTAGATTAATTGATAATCCGCCTGTCAACTGGAGAGTGATCCTATAGGCAAAATGTAGTGTGCTTCCATCTAATTTTTTTACTAAGTTAACGATACATGTTCACTAATTGAAATTGTAGAGCTCGTCGAGACGCATCTAATGGTGGTTAGATCATCCAAATCAGCACACTGGATAGCGAGATATCGTTGAAAAACGATTGGCTAACTATGTGACAGAGATCATATAGGTGAAATGTGGCGGGCTTTCATCTAAAACTTTTTTCTTACTAAGTTAACGATACATGTCCACTAATTAAAGTTGTAGAGCTTGTCGAGACGCATCTAATAGTGGTTAGATCATCCAAATTGGCCCAATAGATGGCAAGATATCGTCGAAAAATGATTGGTCGACTATATAAAATCTCTATGTAAAACATTGTTTTATAGAGATTTTATATAGTCAGCCAATCGTTTTTTGATGATATCTTGCCATCCACTGGGCCGATTTGGATGATCTAACTACTGTTAGATGCATCTCGACGAGCTCTACAACTTTCAATTAGTGGGCATATATAAAGAGCTAGTACTTATTTTAGTACTGTACTAGTTTTAGTTTCTGAATCAAAATAAGATTTCAACATTATACTATTTACTCTTCTTAGGATTCCAATACTAATTAGCATAGTGTTTTTAAAAAAAGCACTGTCTAATGCTTTTCTAAAGCTAACTTTAATGATTACCTATCAGTTACAATTCAATAAATAAAAATATTAGCCATGAACTAAAAAATACAAAGTAAATGGAATAATCTATATATATATAATTATATAAAATTTATTTTTTCTTATTTTCATTATTTTGTTTATAATGTACTATTCTTTTGAGCCAAAACTTTTCTAAAGATTTTGTGCAGGCACATCTTTTGATTTACTTTTTAAACAAAAATTTTATAAGCTAAAGAAATATTATATAGCTGAAAACAAAATGGTTGCCCAACTTTGGTAATACTAAAAATAGTTATTTTTAATATTTATTATACTATTTAATTAACAAAAACCTTACAAATAATTTTGTTTTAGAAAACATTATATATTGTAACTAAGATTTTAGATGAAATCTTTAAAAAAGTAACTTAATCATTTTGTGTAATACAGTAAAACCTCTATAAATGCAACATTTATAAATAAGTTTACACTGGTCGAAATTTTTAAATATGATAGGCCGATATTGAGAAGATTATAGACAATATGTAACAAACCAAACATTATAAAATCAGGTAAAAGATATTTGACTAATTAATATAACCATATAAATATCTGCCATCCGATATTTTATTGACATATTAATTTTTTAAAATATAAACCAAAAAATGGCCGATATTATTAAGGTTGATATAACAACTAAATATCGGCTTACGATATAAACCGATATTCTAATGAACAACTACATTATGAGAAAATATAATACTAAGTAGTTAAACCGCTAATTATAATCAAAATTTATGCCGATATTTTATTATTTTATGTTAATATATAATGATAAATTAGTGATATTATATACTTCATAATGATATATTACTGATTCTATTATTTATTTTTTTAAACTAAATTTAAGCCGATATTTGGTTGATTGATTTATTTTTCTATTTTCGTTTTCTGATATATTTCTGATTATACACATTAATAGAAGATATTTTACTGATTTTAGTAATCGACCAGGTTATAAAAATAGGACTTAATTCGGTTATTTACTCATAATAAATTATTTTGATAATATTGATTTATACAAATATTTATTAATAATATGTTATATATTTATTAATTATATATTAATCAATAAACTATCGGTCTAATTATATATTAAATCGTTTATTTGTAGGAATTACTACTAATATTTTTTGTACATTATTACCAGATTGAAATCTATATGAAGAAGTGATAAATTGTTCTAATATCCTCTGTATGGGAAGTATACAATCTCTTGCTTCTTCATAAAATTTTTATCGCCAAATTTCTATATCACAATGTGTATCATTATTCGACTGTAATGATAAGAAAAATCATTTTAAGGAATGTGCATATACCATCGGACTTAAGCTAGATGGTGCATTTTATTATTAAATATATCTTGAAAATTGTCACGATAAGCAAGGAACTTTGCTCTAATATATGATCGACTTCTATATCTAACGGTATTCTTTGATTCATATATTTCTGCTCCTATTTTTAATCTTCCAAATTGTGTAATTACTCGATCAATTAATGGTGCCATCATATCATCTGGATCGAAATTATATAGTGTAAAATAATATTCTCCTAAAATTTGATAAATATTATCAGAAAGATTTACATTCTTGTTTCTTGGTCTAAGCATTTCTCCAGGATATCTTTCTGTTCCCATAATATCACTACCAATAGTTATTTTATCTGGCATATCTAGATATGCTATTAAATCCTCACTTTCAAAATTTTTTGTCATCTTCAAACTTCCACGCACTTTTTTATCTAAAAGTGGAAGAATTTTGTCAAATAGTAATTCAGTTTCGTCATTATTGACCGAATTTATTCTATATTCTACTTGCGCATTTTTCATTAAAATGCGCATAAGTTCAGGTTCAATGGATCGATTACTAGTTGGATAAGATCCTAACAAACTATTCATCCTTTCGAAAGAATAGCACCAATATGCATATGGCGGACCATAATCTAGGCAACATTGTTTAATGTGAAGCGACAAGTGAATATTGGATGTTATCAGATGTGGGCCATAATTTTGTTGAATTAACTTTGCCATGTTTATTAGCCGATTATGTGCTTCGTCTATGTCACTTTGCCTGACTATTCGGCTTACTAATGAATTGCATGCACAGACAAAATTAAAAATAATTTCTTTATCTCCATGTGATAGCAAATCCCACATGCACGGTATAGCATACACTTGATAAAATATTCTCCACTGATCTGCAGTAAATCGACTAAATCCTTCTGCTCCACGTGCGACTTTTGATGGAATACGACCTATATCTGATGGAATTTTAACGTTCGACATACGTTGTTCAATTATTGAAAGTTGTTTATTATTAAGTTTATTATGATCTAATAAGCACTGCTTCATTATCCACTTGCCGATACCTAAAAATAGGCAATGCATTGGATCAACTACCATAAATTTAACTGGATCAAAATAATTTAGCCGATATAGTTCTGACCATCTTACTCCCGTTTCTGAAACATGCTCATCACGTTCTTGTTTATTTGTACAAAGTAACCATTGATTTGCTGCACTAAAATATTGTGAAATATCTACTGGTTTGAACCATTCATCCATACTTTCAAAACCACCGTAGTGATTTCTTTTGGTTTCACGATCATATGTTGCACATTTTGGACAACGATGGCATTTTACTAAATAACTTGCATGACCGCATATTTTTCTTGCAGCAGGAACATCATTAGCCGATAAAATAAGTGCAGCGTATATCTTGCGTCCTTCTTTATATTCAAATGTTGATGGTAATTCTATACCAGAAGAAAATTCAATTAACTCATCGACGATTGGAGCAAGATAATGATTTATTTGATGTTTACTAGGCTCATTTGGACCAGGGATAATACCTAATGTTAAAATATTGTTTGGTTTGAATCACTCTTCACGTGGTAAATTACATAAAACTCCATAAATTACCCCAGTGCTATGAATTGTATAATCGAATGGTTGAAACCAGTCAATATTCATAGCTAAGCCAATATGGCTATCAAGTGTATCATTTGTAAAAAATAGCATAGGATCATTAGGATTTATAGTGAAATTTTTCCAGATATTACCCTCATATATGTCTGAGAAAATTCCATTTGGGACATTTCTATTTCTAGAATGCCGTAACATCACCTCAAATCCTGGCTGCTGATACATCATATAAAGTTGCTGCTTTATACTTCCAACTGGGTAAAGCTTTAATGCTTGTAATAAAGTTCCTTCATTTGTTTTTATTATCTCTGCTAATGGTTCATTACATGCCGATCATCGTGATTCTGATCTATGATTAGAATATTCAACATATGTACACATTTTGCATGCTGGTTGATTTTCCTCTGAATAATTTTTGACTTCTAATAGATCATAAAGTTTATTCACTTCGGGCATGCAACATATTTTTTATATTTAGTTAAGATATTTAAAGACGATTTTGTTGTGGTCAGAGAAGAAGGAAACTTATCGGCTTCATTTATTTTGAAATGTACAAGTATAATTCGAAGAAATTTAATTAATGTTTCTGTACCAATATCGGATACATTGAAACGTTGCTGATATTTCATTATCCATAAGATGGTCCAATCATGCGAATTATCATCAAAAGTAAACAGTGAATCAAAAACTTTAGGATCAATTTTTGGCAGAATAAAATTAACAGGTTCATAGCTTGCTTGCGAAGATTCACTTGCAGAATTACTTGAAGAAGAATTACTTGAAGAAGAAGCATCATCAGGCACTTCTTTCTGAATTATCATAATTTCATCATCATCTGATGGTTGATATATATCAAATGGCGATGATTCTTCTAAAGCTTCATCAATGTTCATTTCTTCATTATCGATAGGTGAAGGTATTTGAAATTTTGCTTTACCTGATTTTCTGAAGATTGGTGACTGTTCAATAAAATCATTTTCTAAAAATAAACTTATAGATTTAGTACTCGAGTTTGTATTATCATCTTTGTCACTGGCTGTACTATCTTCTTCAGAACTATTGTTATCTGATGCATTGTTATCCGAAACACTATCATCAGAATCACTGTTATTCGACCACTATCGTCAGAATCATTGTTATTCGAACTATTATCATCAGAATCATTGTTATCCGAACCATTATCATCAGAATCATTGTTATTCGAACTAGTGATGCCACTGAAATTGATTTTTGAAAAGGTTTATTTCATCTTCATTAGAAAAAATTAATATTTTTTATAAGGAAGAGCAAATAAAATTTATATAGATATGTTCCTTATAATTTTGTTTATTCAAAAAAATATCAAATAATTTCATTTTTTAAGTAAAATAGGTCAAAAACATTTTCGGCTTCAAATTTTAATTTCAGGTTTTAGAACCCGAAATGCTTTCATCCTCATGTATAATCTGAACCATTATCATCAGAATCATCGTTATCTGAATTTTCACTTCCTGAACTAGCATGTTTTGGAAATTCTGGTAGTGGTTCTTCTTTATGTTTATACTTTGGCGTGGACGATTGCTTGGCGATCCTACTAGATTGACCAATTTCGGGTAAGGCCATATGGGATTGCTATGTTTGTGGATCAACATATTTCCCTTGACATTTCAGGCACTTACATACTACTTTTTTTGTTTTGCATACATATTTTCCTGAACTCTCTTCGGATGACGACATTATTATTTTACTATTATGGTTTTTATATTGGGTAAAATGCGTATTGATTTTTTTGCAAGATTTTTGCAAGAAAATTTATACTGCAATTTACGTCTTAAATACTTTTTCGAAATAAATCAGCCCTATATATAAACAATTCAAGAATTTATGTATATCATAGATTTAAATTACGATCACTAATTAAATCATCAGAATTAATTTTCCTTGTAATATATAATACAGTATAAATAAAACATGAAAACGATTCATTCAATCAATTCTCTTCAGAACACGATTATTTTTTTCTTCCCAGAACACGTCAATTTCTTCTTTTTTTTTTTAAAAAAACAATAAAACACAAATATCTTTGTACAATATTAAAAAAAGCATTATACAAATATAGTAATACTAGGCTAATGCGTAGCATTGTGAGGCCAGAGCAAAAATATTTTAAAATTTAAGTTTTTACAGTTTTAAATAAAACTAATTGATTTTTTTAATATAACAATATATTTAATTTTAAACTAGTATTATTTTTTTAAATTATTACATTTTTTTTAAAATTATTCTTTTATTTAATTAAATTAATTTTTAATATTTAACTTACCATATTTATATTTACTATATCGATTTAACTATTATACTACTATATCGATTTAACTATTATGTTTATACCTAAATCCAATTATTATGTTACATCACGAACTATTGTGCCTATACCCAAATCTAACTACTATGCTATGTCACAAATCAACTATTGTATTGCATTCTAAGCCTGACTATTATAATATAACTATTGTACTATATTTAAATCTAACTATTGTACTATACCTAAATTTAACTATTGTGCTATACTCGAATCTAATTATCATTGTGCTATATGCCAAATCCAATTATCAGTGCTATGTTTTGAATCTAATTATGATATTACACCTAAATCTAATCGTTATGCTATTTTACTTCTATGTATTATTTGGTTCAATTTCTAGCAACCTAGTTAAATCTTCATACTTGCTCGCAGCATGATATCTATTTAATAATTTAAAATAATAATTTCTCCAAGTTAGTGATTGATTCATTATACCTTCTCATCATATAATTAATTTCACTTCTACGTTAAATCTTTATTACATTTGCTCACAGTGAATTAGTACTTGGTATCTATTAAGAATTTAAAATATAATAATTTCTTCAAGTTAGCAATTGATTCACTATACCTTTTCACCATATAATTAATTTCACTTCTATATCTTAAAGCTGTAAAGTTATTGTATCATCTGGTTCGATTTCTAGCAATCTAGTTAAATCTTCAAATGCATCATCATATTTTCCCATAGCGAATTAGTACTTGGTATCTATTTAATAATTTAAAATAATAATAATTTCTTTGAGTTAGCAGTTGATTCACTATACCTTTTCACATATAATTAATTTCACTTTTATACCTTAAAGTCATTGTATTATCTGGTTCAATTTCTAGCAATCTAGTTAAATTTTTAAATGCATCATCATATTTTACCGCAGCGGATTACCTGGTATCTACTTAATAATTTAAAATAATAATAATTTCTTCAAGTTAGTGATTAATTCATTATACCTTTTCATCATATAATTAACTTCACTTTAATACCTTTATTATCTAGTTCGATTTCTAGCAATCTAATTAAATCTTCAGATGTGTTATCATATTTGCCCGCAACAAATTAGTACTTGGTACCTATTTAATAATTTAAAATAATAATTATTTTCTTCAAGTTAGTGATTGATTCGTTATACCTTTTCATCATATAATTAATTTCACTTTTATACCTTTATTATCTAGTTCGATTTCTAGCAATCTAGTTAAATCTTCAAATGTGTTATCGTATTTTCCTACAGCAAATTAGTACTTGGTAACTATTTAATATATAATTTAAAATAATAACAATTTCCCCAAGTTAGCGATTGATTCATTATACCTTTTCATCATATAATTAATTTCACTTCTATAACTATTGTATGATCTGGCTCGTTTTCTAGCAATTTACACAATTCCGAAAAATATTTTATAATTATTAAATTTCTGTCTATTTGTTTTAAAAATATAACTTAATTCTAAATATTGGTTACCTTCTATTTTTAGTATAAAATACTTTCTCATTTCTAAAATTTAGATAGCATCCAATTTATTACCAGTACCACCTATTTCTTTACCTTAGCGACATGCAGTATATATAATTGAGATTGAGTTAGTTGTATTGAAATTAACATGAGTTACTATAAAACATTTTGTTAATAACTTACTCCTATTCCATTAAAAACAAGTATGTGGTTGAAGGTTTAGCCTGCGTTGGGATTACTGTGCTTCTATCGTTCTTACATTAGTGTGAAAAAGATCTATATAATTTCGTTAAAAACGATATAATATAACGATTATAAATTTAAACACACTTACATTTTGCCTTTTTTTACTATGGTCACAAGGCCGTACACTTAGAGGTTTGTTTTGAAAATTAATTTTTTTTGAAAATAAAATTTTCAATTACGTGACACACGTGCGGACAGACAAAAAATTTCCAAATTGTGGTTCTGATCTAATTTTATGTAATTGATATTAAGAACCATCAAAAAAGTAATTTTTGAAGATCAAATCGCATCAAAAACGTAACTTTTATATCACCATGCGTAAACACTAAATGTCCGTCACTACGCTCCGGCCAATTATGAGTACAGAAAGACTATCGATAATATGCATAGAATTCTTCGAATATTAACTGTTTACTAAATATCTTCTTAAGAGAAAAACAGTTGAAAAACTTAAAGGTTGCGTCAAGATAAACACGAAACATTTAACAAAGTAAACTTTTATATACGAACAGTAGAAGATATAAGTAGAATTCTTAGAATGCTTACAACTTAGACCACATAAACATTTCAAATGAAACAAAACTCTTCAGAATGTTAAAGATAAACGTGTTATAACCATAACAAGGAAAAATAATCTTAATCACAAGAGCCGATATTCTACAAAACAAATATACCAAGGTTTTCACTCATATCATTGCTATAATAAACATATCTTCTCAAATAAATTTTTTTTTTTAAAAAATAGTACCAATTTTTGATTATTTCGTCTAACTAAAACTATTCGCGTATCTTCCTAGAAAAAGGTAAAATTATTTTCCTTTGTGTATCTTCCTAGTCAAAAATTAATGCGTTTGTCTTTTACCTAAATATATTATAGAATTATACTACGTATGTATATAATGCATGCAACATTAAAATTTTATCCGAATATGGAAAACAATGTCAAACATTTATAATCATGCATTAGAATGCATATAATGCTTGAGTAATCAAGAACAATACCGAACCCTGATAATCATGTGACAATCAGATTGGTGCATTGTCCAAGTGAAAGGTACATTATTTTAATGTAATCGTTATTTATTTAATGATATTTAAGTGATATTAATTTAATATATATATAATGTTCAATTTTCTATTCGAGTCCAGAAGAATTCCAAGGAATAATGCAGAATATGTGATAATTTGGTTATTGATAATTTCTTTCGCATATCTTCCTAATGAAGTAATTTTTTAAATGATATTATAACGATATTAATATTATATTTTAATTTATTTTTATTCGAGTACATAAGAACTTCAGATCGAGTAATTATTAAGTTCGTTCATATATCTTCCTAATGAAGTAATTTTTAAATGATATTATAGCGATATTAATATAATTTATTTTCAGCGAAAGGTAAATTAATATTATATGCAGCTTTATTAATAAATTTTAATTATCAGGAGACATAAGACAGATAATACAGATAATAGAAGATAATTACCATATAGCTATCGAACTTATAAAAAGGATGGTATCTTTCCTAGAAAATTTCGTTGTCGATTTCAATTCAATATCTCATCCTAAAATTACTTTTCGCAACTAAATCAATCCTCTTTCACCTTTTTTTTACCTTAAAATTTTTTCTCATTAATTTTTTCGATTTCAATATACAATGGGAAAAAAAGAAAAGCAACTTCCCAAGGCTGAAAGCAGCAAGATGGCGAAGAAAAGAGCACGCAAACATAAGAAGCAAAAATGTAAGATTTCGATAAGCCGATATAGTAATTTATTAATAATCAATTAATTATTAACTTTATATTTTTAGTAGACGCAAAGGTGATCGCTGCAGCGATTGCGGGAGCAATCGCCGCTGTTCAAGGCAAGGGGAAGAGGAAGCAAATAGAACCTGAACCACCAGAAAGCTCTAGTTCTAGTAGTGCAGGCACTACTAGTAGTAATGATGAGAGAGGAAGATCAAGGAGAGGAAGTATCAGTAGCAGAAGCAGTAGTCGTTCCAGCAGCAGCAGCAGCAGTAGCAGTAGCAGCAGCAGCAGCAGTAGCAGTAGTAGCAGTTCTGAGAGTAATCGTCCTCCGAGACCACTAACAAGAGAGCAATCGTCCCATCTTCGGGTAAATATATTATTGCCTTCTCATGTCTTTTATGAATAGATTTACTTTATATTTTTAATTTTTATTTTATATTATTTTTTTTGCAGGCCGAAATTAAAATCTTGATAGAAGGCGGAAAGCTATCGGCCCAAAAACCGGATCCTAACAAAAATTGGTCTTCGCAAACAAAGAATATCCGGAACAATTTAATCCCATCAATAATAAAAAATTTGCCCGGATACAAACAACATTCGGGTGCTATCGAAACTATATTGAAATCATATCACAAGACGCAGAGGCGTACTTCAGCAATAAACTCGGATCCAGCCCTAAAAGCATACAATCGTGCACGCATTGGGAAAAACAGTAAAGTGAACGAGGTAATAACAATTTTTTTTCTTTGTTTCATATAAATTTTTTAATTTATCATTTTTATTCATTTTTATAAAATAATTTAGAAAAGAAGAAGGAGATGTAAGGCATTATCATTCTTGATGAGTGTTGGAAATAAGGGTATTGGTCTGTACCCACGGGAAGATTTGGAGCAGTTTACGACAAGTTAAGGCAGAAACACTTATCATTCTGCGGAAGAATGGGCGACAGATGAGGAAGCGACTGAAAGGGACAGGAGAAGGACCCAGTCAATTCTATAGTAGGTGGTAGGGTAAAAAGTGGGTAGATTTTGGAACAAATTCACCTTAATTCTGGTCAAAATTAAAATTAATTTTTAATTTTGACCAGAATTAAGACAAGTTTGGCCCAAAAAATCTACCCACTTTTTACCCCCACCTCCATTATAATTGTCCGGGGTCCTACAGGAGGGATGAACAAAAAATAAAAAAATTAATATGCGTGGAAAAATGGTGGCGTGAACCTCATGTAAGTCAAATATATTATAGTAATGCTAAGTTACAATTAAATTAATAATGTATCGTCCTAATACACCTAATACGTATTATATAGTTGAAATAGCTATTTTATAAAAGGATCGATCTGGTTGTGAAACAGCTGTAGTCTAAGAACAATAGAATGATTCCATGCCATTATGGTAAGAAGATTGATAGGAAAGATGTACCACCACCGGATTGTCCAAGTTGGGCATTATCCGCCGAAGCCCGAGAACTATATAATATCCCGGATCCTGACTTTGATCCTGAACTATTAAGTAGGCAAGAAGATTCATGAAAAAAAAAGAAAAAGAAAGGTGGGGATAGGCACAAGAAACGAAAGAGAAGTCATACGGCTGAGACAGAACCTGAAGAACGAGCAAGTGAAACAGGTGTAAAAAGAAGAAGAGTGGATGATGATGATAAAGTTGTATTATATAAAAGAAGAAAACCTAGAAGATCAGCAGCATCCTCAAAAGCACCAACACCAAAATCAGCAACATCCAGATCAGTAACACACTCAAAAGCACCAACACCCACATTATCAAAACCGGAAACACCCACATCATCAAAACTGCCAACACCCACATCATCAAAACCAGAAACACCCACATCTTCAAAACCGGAAACACCCACATTATCAAAAACACCTATAACATCAGAAAAAACACCTAAAACATCAGAAACAACAACAGCTACAAATGAACTATTATCATCAACAGAAGCAATAACAGCAGCAGAAGCCTTAATATCAAAAATACCATCAACATCATCAACATCAGCAGCCTCCTCAACATCAACACCGGTACCACTAGCAAAAATAACATTACAATTCGCCCGAGACTCTGCAAAAAAACCAAGTAAACTGCCGTCAGAAAATGATGCGTTAGTATTTAGAGATGAAGGAGTTGAAGCTGAGGATGGAGGTGACTATGGAGGTGAGGATGGAGGTGAGGATGGAGGTGAGGACGAAAATGAAAGTGAAGGTGAAAGTGTGATTAGTGCAGAAGCTAGTGAAAAAGTGGAAAAAGGAAAATGAAAACTGGAAGATTATGAGGACAATGAAGGTGAAGATTGGGTTGAAGTAAAAAAAGGAAAAAAGGGTCGCAAAAAAAGAAAGATGATAAAAAGAAAGTGAAAAGATCGAAAAGAAGGTGATAAATTAGATTTTTGTTAGATTTATCTGTTATTGTGTTTTTTAATTTTAAAATAGCATTTTATCGGAATATAATAAAATTTAATATATAATTAGTAAAATAATATAAATATCAGCCAATCGGCCAATGTGTATATAAATATAATCAGTAAACAGTTAAATAGCAAAATTATTGTACAAATATCATCAACTATCGCCTTCGGTGATAGCAGACCGATAGACTATAGACTCAAATATTCGGTTTAAACCTAAAACCTATCGGTCTGCTATCGCCAAAGGCGATATTTTATTAATAATAAAAAGATAATATATAATATCGGTAAAATATACTTCAAATTTTAGGAACTGATTACTATGAATTTTATAATTATATAACTAATCATATTAAAAATCGCTAATTATCAGCCAAATATTATTCAATATCGGCCAAATATTATTCAATATTGGCCAAATTTTTTTAATATCAGCCAAATATTATTCAAATATTAGTCAAATATTATTCTAAAGAATAAAGAAGATATGTTAAAGACTAAATAATATTAAAAAATATACCGTAAAGTCCCGAATATAAGCAACCCCCTAAGCCACCCATTTTAGCCAAATTTTTTCAAAGGGTTGCTTAAATTCGGGACTTTAAAATATTCAATTTTATTGGTCAATATACCTTATATATAAATGTCCAATAAAGTTTATAATAAATTTTATATATGTTTAGCAGGGGTTGCTTATTTTATTTTCTTAGTATTTTGATCTCAAAATGAGGGGGGTTGCTTATTTTGGCGGGTTGCTTATATTCGGGACTTTACGGTAACCAATATATTAGTACAATATCATATAAATTATGAAAAAAATTTGTAAAATAGCCAATACAATATCTTCTTATGATTTATCTAATCGTGAATTTATCACCAAAATATCAATCTAAATATCTGCTTTGTATCTTCTTTATAATTTCACTAATCTTCATATGGATATATGAGCATTTTTTACCGACTTATAACCGATATGCAACGAATTTTCTTAAATTAGCAGCCCATCGGCCTATTTTGATCCCCTATCAATCTGCATCATATCAGCCTGCAATCTTCATAGGTGATTTTTAGATGATATTAGGGTAATATTTTTGATTTCGACCAGTGTTACAATATTGTATTTATGGAGGGTTGCATTTAAAGAAAGCCAATTAAAAACATTATATATTGTAACTAAGATTTTAAATGAAATTTTTAAAAAAGTAACTTAATCATTTTGTGTAATACAATCAAACCTTTATAAATGCAACATGTACAGACAAGTTTATAATACTGCATTTAGGTGAGGGTTGCATTTAAAGAAAGCCAATTAAATTGCAGCTTTAAAAATTTGATTATTAATGTATAACTTCTACTAAAAACTGTATAACCTATTTTAAATGCTAAAATTTGATTAGCTATGTGCATTTTGATATAAAAAATTATTTAAGAAAATATACATTTACAGAATATAGAACATGCATTTAGCACTAATAGCATTTTAGGGTCAAGAAAAAAATATGCATTTAGAGAAATATTGCATTTATAGAGGTTGCATTTATAGAGGTTTAACTGTATTCAAAAATTATATAGTAAAATTTTAAATGTGACAAATTGGATAACTAATATATAGCAAGCAAATTAATTATATATAAATTTATTATTTAATACCAAAATAATCTAACAATATTTTATATTTTGTTTCAGGCTTTTAATAGGACCCCGAAGAACTTTGATACAACTCAGATCTGAGTTTGTATAATTTTAGCAGTATTTTAGCCAAATAGATATATAAAATAAAGCAAAATTTGAAAATTTACTACATAAAAATGCAATGTTTAATGAATTTCTATACAAAATTTCCTTTTTTAAGGAACGTTTAAAGCATTGTGCATCATATGTTTTTGACTATTTAGTTAAAATTAGGGTAAGGGTTAGTTTGGGGTTAAGGTTAGAGCATGTTTTATAGGTAAAATCACCTTCCTGATATTTTTTATTAGTGCACCAATATAGGGTTAGGCATTAGTTTTCTTGTATTCTTTGTTTTTTCGCTTTTCTTCTTTTTTTCTTCGTCGGGCGATCTGTGTCGATCAAAACAAACAATTTGATTGGCTTTATATCATGTGATACACAACGCTTTAAATGACCCCCTTTTTTAAAATCATCTAAGTTGTATCAGAGTTCTTCGGGGCCCTCTCTTAATTTACTTTTTTCAAATTTTGGTAAGCAAATTTCTAAATACAAACTTATAGTTGTCTATATAATAAATTAAATTAACTACAGTATATACTATTAATTGTTAACTATCAACTAGATAAAGAACAGTATACTGTATTGACAAATTTTATTTGAACTATTTAAAATTGAATAAATTTTGATTACTTTAATAGGTTTAGATTACAAAATAAATTAATTTAAACTTTTATTTTTATATAATTTATATTTTACAAAAAAGCCAAATTATTTATATAAAAATATGAGCAAAATCTCAAGCCAAAAAAGAAAAATACTTGCTTGTGTACAAAATTGTGAGTATAGTTTCATTAATATAAATACCAACAGTAAACCTTATCTTAAATTTATTTTTGATAATTTTAAATTAATTCTTTTTTAATATAAGCACTAAAATTTAAATTATATATAATTTTAAATTAATATAAATTTTTAAAAAATAAAGATATTAAAAAATTTTGTATAAATTTGATAGATTAAATAAAAAACTATAAAATTACAAAAACTTTTTATTAGTTTTTTTTTAAAAAATTTTAAGTTTAAAAATTTTTGATACTGTAGTTAAAAAATTTATGACTTTTTATATTATCGACTACAATTATTAATTAATATAATTTTTCATATTGAGAATCTAGGATAGCATGTTACAATGTCCAATTTGGTTCAATTTTTTTTGGACATATGTCCAATTGAAAATGGACATATGTCCAAAAAAAAAAAAATGAAATCAATTGGACATAGTGACGTGCCATCTCTGTTGAGAAATATCTGTATTTTATATTTTAATTAAAAAATATATATTAAAATTTATTTTTTTTTTTTTATATATCCTATCACAGGGTAAAATGCATAACTATAGTATATAATTCGAGATATTTCTTTATAACTATTCTTATATGTCTTTTTTTTCTCGCATATAAAGTATTATAACAACTACATCCTAAATTCCTAAAATAGTTTTTTTTTTTTAAAGTATGGTCTAAAGAAGCTTTGTATCATGCTTTCATAGTATTTTTTCAAGGCTTTGCTTAAAATTTACTCGTTACTACTGTACATGTTCAACTTCGCGATTGTTTACTTATGTCATTAATTACTATTCAGCTGACAAGCCTTAAGTGATATTTCACAGCTTCTTTTTTGACTCTTCTAATCGTAGTATTTATGACATTTTAATACAGAAATGACATTTTAGACCGTGATGTTACGTTACTCCCTAAATCACTCACGCATATGATATAAAGCACATCTACATTAAACCGAATATTATTAACATATAGAAAAAAAAACTTTATATAACTTTATAGGCACAATTTCAAGAAAAGTCATTATAACCCTGATGATGTAATTATAGAAAAGTTAGGCTATACTGTATATTCATCATATTCATTATGATCTTTATACTGTATAATTAAATTCTATAAACATAGTAAATTTCATTCTTAAATTATACAAGACACTTAAAAATTTGATACATTCTAAAAAAAAAAAAAAATTCTTCGGTAAAGTCCACGATCAGTGATGTAATACTAATATAATTTAGAAAAAGACACTTTAACTTTTTTAATTTTATTTTAAGAAATGATTAAAATTCCTTATCGTTATTAAGTTATTAACTATCGCCAAACCGGACCGGATAAAAATTGAAGATACAGTACAATCACGTACGTAAGTACAGTACTTCTACACACAAGATAAAGTTATCCAGTTGCAAAATTGGCGTTAAATAATGAATAATCATATATCCGTTTTATTTGTTTACAATTTACAATAATTTGGATTAAAATTAAAACTTATAGATTAATAGGCATAATTCATGGACCTTAAACTAATCTATAAAAAGCGAGTATATAAGATTGTATGAATAATAATAATATATATATATATTTTTAAAATCAAAGGCATCTATTTCAATCCTCGCTTTTATACAGTATTTTTAACAAAGTAATATCAAATTAATGCCGTATATAGTATGTATACATTCGTTGAATCACGTATGTACTAGTTAAATTTGTTAATTTAGAAAAATTGGCGTTAAGAAAATAAATCTCCAAGAATTTTATTACGAATGTCATGTCATAGATGATGGAAGAAAATTGTAATCTATTGTAATCTTTTCTATTTTTTAATTAGAACTTTTTGATAATCTAAACAATAATAAGAACGATAAATTAATTTGGTTTAAATAATATAAAAGATTTTAACAAGTTTTTTTTTAGTTAATTTAAATAAAATTATTAAATTTGTTTAAGGAATAGATTTGTTTTTAAAGGAGAAATTTTAGAAAGCCCCCAAGTAATTTTATTAAACAAATAGAAAATTATTTATCCAAAAATGTTGAATTCTATTAGCCCAATGAATTCAAGTAAAACATGTATATCTAATACGAAATACGGATAAATAACATTCCATACGAAATATTTGCCGTAACATTTTTTTACAGATTAACAAATCCGTGGCGTACCTAACGTTTAACACACGAACTTTGAATAAGTTTAGATTAGAAAATAGGGACGGATGTAACTTTCAAAATTTGAATGCCAAGTTTCATCAATTTCTAATTAAGGTTTTATTGAAAGTAATACATGTACTGTACATACGTACGTACTGTACGTACTGTACGTGCGTACTTATGTACGTACATACGTAGATCTGATATTCCGTAAATCTCGCGGAATTCGTCCGAAAAAAAAAAAAGAAATTGGAATTTATTTGGCGTAGTTTACTAAATTTACAATTATTTAAATTATTTATATATTTTAAACTATAAGTTATATAAAAAAGGTACGAATTGTATGGTACGTACTACACGTACAGTACATACGTACGTAACGTACGTACGTACTGTAAGAGTACTGTAAGTGTGTGAAAAGTGATCCAAGCACCCCAAGCAATGTCAAAAGATACAATACATCATAATGCATAAGTTTAATGTTTGTAATATAATTATACATACTTTATAAACTAGTTTTTTTTTAAAAGAATGTGGTAATTCTGTAAAAAAAGTTATCGCGTGGTTTTATCTTTGGCTAAATTGAAATACGCGAGAAATTTTACCCTATCGTTATCGTTGACAATATAATGTTTCATAAAATTAAAAGTGTTTCATACAATTAAAAGACTTTTTAAATATTATTAGTATGAAATAGATGGTGAATAAATGAGAAAATCTTGTAAAAAAAAAAAAAAAATATATATATATATGTATATATATATGAAGTTAAAAAGTGTTAAGTTAAAAAGAGGTGTTAAGTTAAAAATTAAAAAGTTAATAATAAAATTAAGATAAAAATTATTAACAATAAATAAATTAATACATACGTTTATTTAGAATTTAAGAAATTTACGCGCCGTAAAAACTAATTCAATTCAAAGATTGTTTCGCACGTACAAGATAACTTAATTCTATTTAGTACAAATAATTGTGTTACGATACTAACTTTCAAAATCTTAACCAAATTTTTTGTACCAATAATATTAAAATCATATTGAAATAAATGATTGGTTCTTTAACTGTGAGCTGATTTTACCCCCTTCAAATGGCAAAGATATGCATCTTTATTTACGAATAGGTCGGAATTTTCATATTCGGAATAGTTTAATACCGTATAAAAAAAAAATGAATTCCTAACAGTTAACAGTTAACAGTTAACAGTTAACAGTTAACAGTTAATAGTTAATAGTTAATAGTTAATAATTAATGCTGTAATTTTAACAGTTAAAAGAACTACAACAAAACTCCGCACGTACGTACGTACGTACGTACATACAGTAATTACATAACAGATAACAGATAACAAAACTAGTGTATATATAATTTTGTAATTAAATATTTTTTAATTAAAAAAAAAAAATATACAGTACAGTAGTAAAGATTTTTTTTCGAGTTTCAGGATTTACATTTACATTCACCACGCACGCGTCATTAATCGAATCATTTAATTCAAATTTAAATTAGCACATCTTTAACACAAATAAAGGTTACAAAGAAAATGAACAAAGAATTTTACAGGATGGTGTCACAAAGAATTACACGCGCATATCTTGAATTCCTTGGATTTTGAATCAATTTTTTAAAAAAAAAGTGTGACAAACTAAGTTACTTTTTAGTAGATCTTGTAAACAAAAAGTTTTTCTTTTTCATTTTAAACAGTACGAAAGATTAAGAATAATTGAAACATTGGAGAAAAAGAAAGAAAGAAGGAAGGAAGGTAAATCATGATTGAATATGTCGAATGTAAACAAGTTTGAAGTGAGTACAAAAAAAAAAAAGCAAAAAATTCTGATTGGATATGTGTATTGTACGATATTGTACTATCTTGTACAATCTTGTACAATCTTGTACTATATTAATATATATATAACATAATATAACACATATAAGGCTTTAAGAAAAAGGTCGCATGATCAAACATTCCTGAACTCTATAATTTAATTTAAAACAAACGTGGTGATATGTGCATAAGGGATCTGCATATAGAACAAAAAAAAGAACAATGACTCCTGAAACAAAATCAAACACAAATGTACAAAGTACCAAAGATTCTTTAATGTTTGTTTAAAAATGGTACGTTTCTCGAAACCCTTATATCGGTAACGCAACAGGAATTTCCTTTGTTTATCTTTGTTCTAAAAATTTAAATTAAAAAAAAATGTTCATTTTTTTAATATGGAATTTTTTCGATATGGCATAAGAGTTTCAAAAAAAAATTTTTACGTATTAAAAAAAATTTGTTAAACATGAATTTTTTTTCTTTTCGAAATTGAATCTATTGCATGAATGAAAAAAAAATGCGCCAGATAAATGCTGTAATGTACGTGTAGCGCAGTTTTTTTATTTTTTTTTCTAGAAATCAAAGATGGTAAAAATTCGGGTATTACCGGTAGATTAATTAACCATATCTTTTAACTAATTAATACAAAAATTTTTTTGACAGATTTTTTTTTGTACCTATTTTTGGATATCTGGAACAAAGAAAAAAAAAATACTGGTGCTGCATATAACTCGGCCGTTATCCTGTTTATATCTTGTTTGAACCTTGTTAGTACAAGTAACATATATGAAAATTTTCAAACAATATCAATTTATTATCGTATATTCATATACTATATATTTAGAAAATCTGATCTAAGCCTCCGGGTTACGTCATAATATTTCATTTAACGTTATTGTTATTTTTATAACCAACAATTATTTTATTATTAAAAAGTATATCAGATATTAGATTAAAATGTATTAACAAAATCAAGTTAGTTCTATATAAAAAAAAAATTACTTTATTTTATAGTCGCGTTTTATACAGTATGATCTGTGTATTGCAGTATTGTATGATCTATGATCAACCATATCGTATTCTCGCGTTATAAAGTTAAAAATGACAAAGAAATTATATTATTACGATGATTATTATTATTGTTATTATTAAAATTTTTTTTTATTTTTTTATTATTNAAAAAAAAAAAACTCCCAATTTTTTTTTTTTCTAGTTAAAGTGGTGAAAGAAAATAAAATAGATATATACAGAATTCAATGAAATATCTATTCATTCATGAATAAATAAATAATGTTCAACGTCATAATAAAAATCAATGTTTTATAACAAAATGTAATAGAGCAAGAATGTTTAAAAAAGAGAATGTTAAAAAAAGAGAATGTTTTTTTTGTTTAAAGAAAATGTGTAAATGTAAATGTTCCTTTCAATAATCAATATCAATATCAACATCAATATCAAAGAAAAAGTAATACTAAAAAAAAAAAAAAAGATAATAATGATAATAATTAATGAAAATAAATGAAAATAATAAAAATAAAAATGAAATGTAAAAATGAAATAAAAATTGAAATTGAACGTATGCTGTTTTTTTTATAAACATGAAAAAGGTTTTAGGTGAATGACTATTTATTATTATATACAAAAGATGAAAGAACCTAATATCTAAAAAAAAAAAATTCTCAATCAACCCGACTAATATACTAATATAATTTTTTTTACTAACTTGACTCAATTGATCAATTGATTTAACTAACTTGACTCAATTGATTCAATAGATTCAATAGAATCAAAAGTATTAACTTGTTTTGGAAGCATAGATTGATAACTTTCAGAAAAATTACTTGGTAATCTACCATATTGTTGATATAAAGAACTTTTAAGTCGACAATGAGGAAATACTAAATATTCATATTTAGAAAAGAATTCTTCAGGTAATTGCCATGAATCAGGATCTAAAGGATCACCATGACATATTGATTTTGTAATTAATAATTCAATTAAATCATAAAGATCAAAATTATTTTGATATTGAATCATTCTTGAACGTAAATGAAAACATGGAATTAAATCAATTCTTCTATCATGTGGTAAAGATAAATAATAAAGTTGAGCATTTGTAAGAGGATATTTCATTTTTGGATTAACTGGTGTATTATAAATATCCGTAATTCCAACTAATTTCCCAAGTCGAACTGCTTGATCAAGTTCTTTAAATAAATCACTTGATATTTCTGATTTTGATAAAACGATATTATTAAGGTTGTTGAAATTTGTTCCATTATTAACGTTATTTGGTGATGATGATGATGATGATGAGAATAAATTAAAATTCTCATTAAATATACATTCTGAAAGGGAATCAGAATTCTGAACAATAAGATCAGAAGTAGTATTAAATGAGTCATTATTTGTTATTAAGACATCATTAGATTTTTGTATAATTGAAAGTTCCGAACCATCAATAAAAGTTTCATGAGAATTTGGTATACTTGGTATACTTGTTATACTTGTGGTAGTAGTTTGATCCAAATTTTCCAAATTTTGAATCAAATTATTATTATCAGAAACTGGTGAGGTAGGTGGACTCTTCGTCATTGATGATTCAGGTGATAGAGTGATTGTACTATTTGGCGGTGATAAAAAAGAGGTTACTCCGCATAGGTTATTATTATTATTAATTGATGAAGATTGAAAAGATGATTGTAAATTTCTACCCATTTCAGAATTAATAGGTATTTGATTATCCAATAAAGGAATCATAGTAGTTAAAGATGGAGAAAGAGATTGAATACGAGATAATATAGTACTCTTAATCTTTGCGGTAGTTTCATTTCCTCCACAAATATGATTTAAAACCATTTCAAAGTTAACGGATACTTGTTTCCAATAAAGATTTTCACTTTTAAGTCGTTCGATCAACGAACGTAATTGTTGACTTTCACGATAAGTTTTAACAGCAGATTCGTATTGACTTTCTCTTAATGATTTAATAGTATTTTCAAGATCTTTTAAATGACGTTCTTTTCTTTCTCTGAATGCACGTTGAGCAGCACGATTTTGTTCTTTACGTAATGCAGGAGAAGCAGGATTTGGTTTACGACCAGGTTTCTTCCTTTGAGGAGGAATAGGTTGTTGAATTTCTTGGTCTTGGTCTTCTTTATTAGAAGTTATATCATCTAAATCATCTACATCATCAACTTCTTTATTAAAATTAAAATGATTAAAACTTTCAAGACTATTAAGATTATTTAGACTATTATTAAATTCTTCAAGACCATCATCAATATTAAATGATGATAAAAATTGATCGTTTGATGAACAATTTCGTTTTAAATTTTTTTGATTTTCTTGACGAATATCATGACCAGTTAAGTCACTGAATTTTCTTTTTTCATTATCAGCCATTTTTTATATATAATAATCAAAGGTTTATTTTATGATTAGTTTAGTTTAAAGGTGGTTTTTTTTCAAATATTTATTAAGAAAAAAAAAAAATAAATAAATAAGACTTTGTTGTTTTTTTTAAAAAGTCAACGTAGTAGTTTTTTTTTTTTTT
>QKWP01001954.1:54609-76179 GCA_003550325.1 Gigaspora rosea
ATATATATATATATATATATATATATATATATATATATATACTGTATATTGTACAAAAGATACGTACTGTACATACATATATATATCTGATATATTTATACATTTATATACACAGTATTAATATTTAATACTAAATATATATATAAAATATATAAGAATACAGTATACGTATAAACGTATAACAGGAAAATATGTGCTTTTAATACCGCACAGGTAGGGTAAAAGCATTCCTTTCAAATTTGTACATAATGAATTTGAATGAGATGTAAATAAACTATAAAAGTTATAATTTAAAAAAATAACTGAATTGAAAAAAAAAAAATTTATTCAAGTTTTTTTTTTAAAAAAGATTAACAATGTCAAAGTAAATAATTCTTTAACGTTTTTAAACGTTGTTGATCAATGACGTAGATAGATACAGTAACTTTAAAAAAATTTTCATTACCTATTTTAACTCAATGAGAATAATTAATTTATTCTATCTTTTTTTTTTAATCCTGTAATCGGTAGGCCACTTCAAATTTAATCATCTTCGGATTGACATCCCGGTTTAGACAAAGCTCCGAAAATGATTTAAATGAAAGTAATGGAAGTGTAATAAAAAGTGTAATTGAATAATTGAATGTAATTGAGTGTAATTGAGTGTAATTAGTGGTAATTGAATGTAATTGAATTGTAATTGAATTGTAATTGAATGTATTTGAGTGTAATTGAGTGAAATTTACAGGGTTTACTATATAATTCATGTTATACATAAACTTTGTTTTAAAGGTTCTTTGTTCTTATAATACATATTAAACGTGTTACTAGTCAAATTAATCTTAGTATTAGTATTAGTGTAGTGTATGTGTTAATCATTGCATTAATCCGGTAGTTATTTAGTAAAGTAGTATGATGATCCGAGTATCAATTTCACATTTGACCATTTGACTGGAACATCTTGAAAAAAATAAAAAAAAAAAAAAAAAAAAAATGCAATTAGTGCAATTAGTCCAATTAATCCGTTCACTAATACATTTAAAAAATTGTTTCGAATTTTCTTTCAAAGGATTTTTTCCAAATGTTTCATTAAATTTACTTTACTTAAAACATATGAACTTATTAAGGTAGCATGGACTTCTTTCGAAAAATGTTCATTCAAGTAATAATTTGAACATTTACATTTAATTTATTATTATTATACATTTATACATTTATACACATTTATACACATTTCATGTCATGATAAACAAACAAATTATTAAACAAAGAAATATTTTTTTTGTGTATGTAAATTTTTTCTACCATGTTTTTCCGAATTACTATATTACTACATAGCTGATAGTAGTAAAATTTAATATAACTCTGCATGTGATAGATTTATATGTGATTTATGTTATTTGAAAAAAAAAATTATTAGCACAATTTTTTTTTTTGAAAAAAATCTTACCAATTTTAACGAAAAAATTCTTATTACAGAATTCTTACTACAGAATTCATTCTTAACACAATTTTTTCTTTTCAAGATATACCGAAAGTAAGTAATTGCTATATTAGAATAAAAAAAGGGTATTTTTTTTTTTTTAATGTAGTGCAATTATTTGAGGAATATTGATTCAAAATCATTACTCAATAAAATTCTAAAATAAAACATTATCGTTTGTTATAAATAAAAATGTGTACTAAATTAGATACAGCTACAAAAATATTTTGCAGATTATCATCCTTTGGCTAAAAAAGTAATTAAAATTAGTTTAATTATTCTTTCTTTTCTCTTTACATCTGTTCATTATCGGTATATACCGCCTAGTTAGTATTGATAACCATATCCGCAGGTTATCAGATCTGCGTAACTTATACAGAATCTTCGGTAGCTTCGGATGATTTTGTTAAAAAATAGGTTTTTTTCTTTATTAATAAAGAGATCTTCAATGTCAATTATTTTAAATCGTTTTCAAAATTTAATTCACTATCTTATGTCAATTACTTTTGATATATATTTTTTTTGAATTTTTTAGAAACAAGTTTTTACCCTGATCACCTGTCGATTACAGATAAATGATTCTCGATACGTTTCATTCTGGATGAAAAAAAAAAAAGACTTTTTTAACTTTTAAAAAAAAAAAAAATTGATACTTTAATGTAATGTAAAATGTAAAATGTAACTAATTAACTAACTATCGAAATCATTATCCTATCGAAATCATCGCGAGGTTATACCAAAAATATCAAAAAACAAACACAAGATTAAATTAAAACGAATGAATGATTAGTATATAAATTGATTAGTACAGTAACTTATATCTGATATAATCAATATAATCAATATAATCAATATAGTCAGCAATATAATCAATATAGTCAGTATAGTCAGTATATAACAGATAATATATAATCTGATATTTTTATTTAGAATATATAAAAAAAAATATGGGCGAATGTTTTTATCTTACATATAGAGAGAAAAAAAAATAATAGATAGAAACAAAAAACGTGCATAAGAAAACACAAAGACACAAAAAAAACAGCACAAAAAAAAACCACAAAAAACACGATATTCATTCGTCAATTACCGAAGAAATTATCCAAATATCGATGTTTCAATAATATGCAGAATCGAATAAGGAAATTAGTTGATAATGCAAATGAAGTTCTCGTAATACAGAGAAAAAAAAAAATACAGAGAACTGCCATGAATGCGCCATGTGTCAAATAACATGAGATACAAACACTTTTAATATCCCTACATAAATATATATGTATATATATATACATATATATATATCTGATATATACATATTTTTTTGTAACTTATATATTTCTGTATTTTGTTGATTCTAAAATATGCACTACATGCGTTACTTTTTTAATTTCTCATGACAAGCTCATATGACCTATTGATTAAGATAATAATTTAATGAAATAGGACAAAGAAAATATTTTTTATATATAAATGGATTCATGTGACATAAATATTGAAAATCATCGGGTTTTCCACTTGAGGAATTTGATGACGAAATGTACCTCAATAAGATGATCCGTACAAATCATCCTTCCCATTAAATTATGTGTGGTTATATGTGTTTTGCGTACCTGGTATGCACGGGTATGTGCATACGAACGTACGTACGTACAGTACGGTAAGTATTTCTGTTATGTTCCGTATATCTGATATATCTGACACACGCATCTACCTATCTATCTACTACAGTATTACCATTTACTACTACAGTACTATCTACCATTTGCTATTGACTACCATTTACTATTGACTATTGACTACCATTGACTAATATTGATTACCATTTACTTACTATTGACTATTGACTACTATTGACTACCATTTACTACTATTTACTTCTATTTACTACTATTTAATTGCCAAGTATAACAAATAAATTCCCTCTTTTCTATAATTTTTCATACGGAAAGAGAATATGGAATAAGGAATATGATATTCACCATATTAATTTTCCAGTGTAAGGGACAATGGGGGGGACGAGGATCAGTTGATCAATTATTTTTATTTTTATTTTTATTTTTAAAAAAAATCTTTTTTTTTTTTTAAAATGCGGAGAATGCATTGAATTTTATAACATATAAAAATTACTTTAAAAATTTATAAAATTCCGAACTTTAAAAAAAAAAAAAATCCTCGTGATGAAAATAAAATCTTTAATCTATGCAGTGTAAAAAAGTACAAACACTAACTTTCTTCTTACATACAATAACAGGTAAGTAATTACGTATATATGTATGTATATATGTATGTATGTATGTATGTATGTATCTGGTATGTATGTATGTACGTACGTATAAACTTTTATACGGCTTCGTCCCCGTTCTAATAATTTCCTAATCCCTTGAATAAAAATCGGGATTTGTTTATCCGCTAATCACTTAGGTACTGTACGTAGTTCATATAAACAAATATAAGAAAAATTACTGCGTGTACTTTTCGGAGAATAGACTCCACCTATCATAACTATTTATATCCATATTCTCATGATTATTATGATTTTTGTAACAAAAAAAGCAAACATAAACTTTCCTTATTTGAATCCCTTCTATAATTGGCGATTAATTGTATGAAAAAAAATTAAATAAATATATGTACATATATGTATATGTGTATATGTATATATATTTATATATGTATATGTATATATATTTATTATTTATATGTATATGTGTGTATATATTTCAGTATTTAAGTTATTTAAGTTATATATATATATATATATATATATTTCGGTATTTAAGTTATATATATTGTAATATATTTCAGATATTTCGATGGCATATGTTGCATATATACCTCTCTAAATATATATATACCGAGACAGCAAGATATTCACTTATCTACGGTAGTTTCCATCATCGAATTACTAGATATTACTAGATCTACTAGGCTTTACTAATTATGGTTTATCTGATGCTTTTCGGGAAAATTAATTAAGCGATTCGCTTATTATTGTAACAAAAAGCCTTTGGTCATACGGAAATATTCTAAAATGACTCATCGGAATTTTTTCTTTTTTACAAGTCTATCTATGTACTTATTTACAAATTAAGTAGTGTACGTGTGTACGTATCGGGTATGTACGTACATACGTACCTTATTATTTAGTCCCTCGTGCAAATGTTCCATGAAGAAAAAATATTAAAAAAAATAAACTTATGACGACATTTTGCATATTTAATCAACTGTTGTGTTATATGATGATGTTATATAGTGTGTGTTATATAGTGTGTTTATATAGTGTGTTATATCAGATATATAGTGTGTTATACAAATCCACTATATACTTATGTTATACAATTCTGCTTGCATGGTATGTTTATGGTTTTGAGCCACTAAAAAAAATCCTGGAATATTTTTTGATGTTGAATTTGATCGTTGATTTTTTTTTTCTTTCTTTTATAATTTCCCTCTAAGGTTAGTATTATCATTTAGATAAAAATAACCCAATTATTTTTAATCCAATCATTTTTTTTTGAATTTTATTTTTGTGTCACTTAACATTAAAAACCTATCGTTTTGTATTCGGTATAATATGCAGAAAAAAAAATTATAGTTTCAAACACGTTATTTTAGTCAAAAATCAATCAGGTTAGAAGATAACCATGCATATATATCTGATATCAAAAAAAAAAAAAAAAAATCTTTTTCATTTAAACTTATGCACTTGATTCAACAAATTTATTCCGATACTTAAATACTATAAATAAATATTGTAAATAAATACTGTAAATAAATACATACTGTAAATAATTTTACTGTAAATAAATACTACTCCATATACTGATATAAGCTTTTCCATATACTGTAATTTAAATGTAGTTATCTTATGAAAATAAAGAAATAGTGTATACAGTACAATTTGTTTATATCATGTGGTTAAAAAAAATTTTTTTTTTATGAATCAAATTTCATCGCTATTTCAAAACAAATCGGAGTAAGACTTCATTGCCAAAACGCCTTATTGTAGAACTTTGATTTTTTCTATAACTGATAATAATATACTGTAATAGTACTGTAATATAATTTACGCGATATAGTACAACAACAATGAGTGGTTCTTATGCATCCAAATTTCTTAATGTTAAAACCACCATTGTACTTATGCAACAGCGATCAAAGAGTTGGAAGAAACAAGATATTCCATGGTTCATAATCTAATGCCAAGCTAGAAAACTAGAAAAACAATATGTCTAATTAATTGTTTTTTACGCCGTATGATGTTGGGTGCAGTCATGGGTACGGCGATTGGTATGGTGATAGGTCTATGTTGATAGGTATATCAGATTTGTTGATATGTTGATAGCTATATGTTGATAGGAACGTTAAAGAAAGGTTACATATTAGGACAACAGGTCATTTACCCAATCTTTAAAGATTTTACAGTAGTATAAAATTTAATTTTACTTTCGGCCGAAAAAATTGCCATTTTAGGAACAATAAAAGTTTTTGACTTCGGTAAACTCCGGTGAATTTATTTATTTTTTTAACTTGTAATTTATGCGATAAATCGTCGATCATTACTTATCATTATTCAGTACGGTATCATACATTATTATTATTTTTATTACAGTATTATTATTATTTTTATTACAGTATTATTATTTTTTTTTATTTTATTTTTTATTTTATTTTTTATTTTATTTTTTATTTTATTTTTTATAACATTTATTAAAATAAGTATATACTGTATTTTAAGTTTAAGCCGTCGCATCATTTGTCAAATAATAATCGCAGTACCTTTTTCCGAAGATGTATGAACTTATTCCTTAGGATGTACAAGTCTAACCATCACGTGAAAAAGACGCGAATACCATAAAAAAATATCACTCATTAAATTTTTTTTACAATTATTACTATTTAGTTTTATTTAAAAATTATTCGTTTTCACATGTGATCAAAATATCTTTGATAGGTTTGTAAAAATAGAAAAATAGTATATAACTTATTTGAATTACTACACCAATAAAAATTTTTAGATTTTGCCAATTATGTTGTTTATTATTCAATGACTTGCTCAAAATTACACGAACTACGCGTTCTCGCATCATTAATTGCAAGCCCCTGTGTAAATTTTGAATTCAATTACTGTAATTCAAAGTCTAAATTAAGCTTCTTCTAAAGAATCATCATTCTATTATCTATGTGCATATATACATGCATACGCAATAACTAAATTTAAAAAGCAATCTTTGCTTTATGTGTAAAAAATTCATCATATTGCAGCTAATGATAAAATTAGAAAATGTTATTATTTGAATCATAAAACCTATTAAATCTACTTACAGTTATTAATATATATATTTATAATATATATTTATAGTAATTTAACAGTTAAATACTGTATAACTGATAACTCTAAATTTAGTCTCTAAATCCTACTAACTCTAAAGAATACCAAAAAATTTATTAACCTATTATATACCTATTATATTATTATATTACAATAGGCTCAAATTTTAGCCTCAATTTTTAAGCCTCAATTTTAGCTTCAATTTTAGCTTCAATTTTAGCTTCAATTTTTATTAACTGTTAAGAAAATCTAGAGAAAATTTTATACGCACGTACCATACCAGGTACGAATATCAGATCTACTAGGCATAAGAATAATATCTAGTATTATCTTTATTATCAGTTATTATATTATTATCATTATTATTATTATTATTATTCATATTTAGAACAAAGTTGTTGTTTTTCAGATTTCGCAGATCTTGTATCAAACTTTTTATTTCTTCTCGGCCACAATGTACCATTTAAAATTCCGAGTTTAATCTGTTTGTGTAACATTTAATAGTGTGGCGGCGCAATAAAATGTAATAAAGAATATTTTTTTATCACTTTTGGATAACAAAATAAAACTGTTTTTTTACTTGTCATAATATCAAATTGTTTTTGTTTTTTTTTTTGATCTGCATTTTAAGCATATATTAACAAAAGAAAACTGTAATTTCATGTATGTAAGAAATACGCGTGGGGCTTCTTTTTATAAACCAAACTTGGTTAACAGAGAGTCTGGATTGTTGATCTCTGCATTTAAAAAAAATATTATAGGTTAGAATGTTAAAAAAGACTACATATCTATTATTGTTTTTAAACCTGAACGTGGAAATCTATTTTCCATAAAGAAAATTGGTTCGGATAATCAATCCATTTACTGTATTTTTTTTTTTTTTTGCTTTGAACTATCATAATTAATGAATAATTAATATAATTAAATAAATATAATTAATATAGTTAATAAATATAATTAATATAATTAATAGATATAATTAATATAATTAATAAATATAATTAATGTAACTAATAGAATTAATAGAATTACATTCTTAAACAGTTATAACCGTTGACAAAATTATCTGTTATTGCATTATCTATTTATAAATTCAACAAAGTATTATCTGTTATGATATTGGTTTCGTATAGAGAACACGAGATTTTTTTTAGTAATACATATATCTGATATTTTAACAATCATAAAATTAAAAATCATTATAGATCAGATATTTTTTGTTTCAACAAGTAAATTTCTAAAATAAGAATAAAGCAAATGTAAAAGTTATTGTCAAGTCAAAAAAAAATTTATTTGCTTTTGAAGTTGATAATTTGTTTCAAAAATTAAAGCTTAACCATGAAACGATTACAAATCATGACAGATGAGTGACTTAAAAATATACAATATGCTAAAAAGAAAATTCTTTAAAGATCACTAAATGATTATTTTTTGATACAATATAACAATTATAAAAGAAAAATCAAAAATATATATATTTTTTTTACTATATACTGTACACGTAATTTGCAGCAAAATATATGTTATTCATATTCAAATAATATTATCATTATACAAAAAGTATAGTAAATTTATCATAAAATCTTTCTTTTGCATTAACTTTCAACCTTTAAATCCATAAATCCCTAAATCTTTAATCTCAAATCTTTTAATCTTCAATCTCAATCATCTAGTATCGTGAGTAACCAATTACCTCAAAATATTGCGGATTAATGGTATCAGGAAGGGGTGGCAAAGACGAAGGAATAAGTGGTTCCCTCAAAATAATAGGTTTATTATGACAACATATTGTTCCTGGTAAAACTCCTCTAAAAGTTTGATGTTCTCCATTATCAAATACTCCATTAACCATATAATTATTAGATGAATGTACTGTATGATGATTAAAAGTTTGTGAATTTTCTGAAACATTTGTATGGTGATTAAAACGTTGTGAATTCTCTGAAACATTCCTATCTTTATCTCCATTTTCATTGTTCAACCAATTAATCATATTGGTAATTTTCATAGGATCTGATATCTCACAATCCGGTGTTCCACTAATAGGAGTAACAACTGGAGAGTAAGTATCCGTTTTACCAGAAAAATTTTGAATCGGTTGAAGTTGGAATGTATTAAATGTATTGGATGAATGTGTGAATATTATTTTTTGTTCCACTTCATCCTTAAATTGGTTGTCTTTAAATTGATTACCCTTAAATTGGTTATCCATAAATTGGTTATCATTTCTGATCTCTACATTTTCTTCATTATTTGATCTTATATCTACTTGGATTTTTGGTAATGAATATTTGGAATTGCCGGCTTTAGATGATGTAGTTGCCTTACGTAAAGCACCGCTCTTTGTAATTAATGAACTTGGTATAATGTTAGATAATTCAACATATGCTTGAGGTGGATATAAATCATCGTGATGACCTGTTAAAAAAATATATATATATATATTTCAGGTAAACATATATATCAATGATAATGAGAATGTGTATATCGTAAATTCAATACTGATAATTCATTTACCTTGCTTGTCTTCATATATAATCATATGTTGAATACTACCTTCTACATTTGCTGAAATGGTTTTCTTTACTAAACCTTCATTGCTATACACAAATGTACCTTTGTTGGACACATGAAATTTTTTATTTTCTTTTTGAATACGTTCTCTAATATTTTCATCAAGATCTTCATATTTTTTAATGTGATTAAGACGCGACTCCAACTCTTGATAAAGCAAAAAGTCCCCGTAAATCCTACTTGGAGACCATAATCTACAATAAAATTAAAATATAGATATAAAATTAATTACGTTTAATATTACGTTTAATTAGTTTATTATTTATATCTATTTTCTTTTGACTTACTTTCCGTCGGTCCAACGTTTGATTCCGGCTTCAGCTTCATCATACACAAACCTTTAAAAAGAAATCGATTTATTTTAGACAGTAAAAAAAAAACCACTCATTTAGATAATGTAAAAATTAAAAGCATGCATGTTATCTTACACTGAACCAGGCGCGAGCGATTGCCTTTCTTCTTCAAGCGGACGTCTAGATGTTTTCTGCAATATTCCGAGCCGACATGCTTCTACAAATGTTTTAATAAAAAATTTATTAAAATCACCGCAAGTATCATAAAGAATAATAAATATACATCAAAGATATACATTAAATATATATCAATAATAAATATTAAAATAAAATATCAAAATAAATATCAAAAAATAAATAAAAGATATACCAAATATGATAAAGGCGTCTTTAGTATTTTCGATTAATCCTATTTATCGTTTTTTTTTATTTTTCGTGAGAGTCATAAAAGCCACTCCTTTAAACTTTCTTTGGCATAAACGAACTCCCCATCAGTAAATCAAAAAGATAATTTATACTTTAAATATACTTACCGTGAAAGGTTTCCATGTTTTTTTTTTAGTGAAAGAAACGTTGCACAATGAAAAAATGAAATAAAAAAAAAAAACCAAGAATAGACTACGTTTAACTCAAATAAAAAAAGATTAACGCGTCGATTATAAATAACAGAAGTAACGCGAGTTAAAAATTGATAAAAAACCTATGGCTATTTATATAAATTACTTTTGATAATAAAGTTATAAAGTTATTAAAGTATTTAAAGTATGACAACAAATGACTAGTGTAATTTATTAAGTTTTAGTAAAACGAAAAAAGAATAGATAAAATTGATAGTAGTTTACAATGTCGCAAGTCTATAAGTTTATACCGTCATTCTTTAATCTATTCATAAAATTCTATCATATTAAAGTATTACGGAGTTTAAAAAAATCTTAAAATCAGTTATTCAAATTTTCTAAAAGAAGCACTATTGCTATTTGATTGGTCTTGTGCCTATTGTAAAACGTATTAATTATTGTAACTTGTAAACGTCACTTGGTATCATTTATAACTTTATAATAGTTTGGCTCACTCTAACTTTTAGAAACCATTAAATCACATGAACGCATTACCAACATCTTTTTTTTAATCAAATGTTCTCATGTTGGCATTATATTTACGTCATCCAATTGATTTTGTTTATGATGCATTAAATTCTGGTTAAAAAAACTCTATATAATTTTCATTTATGAAAATTTTCAATACAATTAAGAAACCTTCGATAAAGAAAACTCTGTATATTTAATTGGAGTTAAAAAAAAGAACTTAAATAGATATAATATACTATAGTAAAATTTTGACTATTTGCCACTTTATTATTTTTATTATACAGTATAAATAATGACAAGTTTTTATTAAAAAATAATATTTTTATTTGTTATATTAACTGTAACACATTAATAATAGGTACCGGTACTTGTTGGTCAGATATTGGAAAATAAGTTTCAATAAACATTTATTTATATATATATATATATATTTATATATACTGTATTAATAATATTTAATAACTTTTGATAAATATCAAATAATAGATTTTAAATAAATTATACAATTACAAACATAAGTAATGACCTATTTAATTATTAATATAATATATAAAGTAGTTTTTATTGGGATTTAGCCTAAAAAAATGTAGCATTTTATAAAAATATAAAAAAAAAAAGCATTAAATAAATCAATTAATTATAATATATCTTTATCATTACTAGCATAAGCTCTGTAAAAGAATTTTTAATAATAATAAATATTAATTAGCAATCCGCATAAGAACTATAGTATTATTATATAGTTACTATAGCGCAAATTACTATGTATTTTATATAGTGATGAAATCTTTTTTCCTCTAAACATATAAAAATTTTATATAATTGCGAATTTTAAAATTTAAATATCTTATAATCTACTTGAACAATTTTAATAATTTTATTATATTGTATATAAAAACATCTTCTCTACATTTTTATTTAGTAAGTCAAAATATATTAGCATAATAAAAAATATTTAGCTATAGAGGAAAAGAAGATTTTATAATATATATAAATTTAATAGTAATTTGCGCATATAGGATTCTATCCTTCTTAGTCAAATTGGCAATTAATTCTTATTTGTATATTAGTATAAAAAATACAAGTATTTTAATATATATTGTTATAATTTTAATCTATAAAAAATTTATAAATCTATATAAAAATAATAATTAAATTTTATAATAAATTTATTTAAAGCTATACAGTTGTCTCTTTCTAATCTGGCCCTCTATATACTAAACTCTTGATAATCCAAACTAAAACTTTCAGAACAAATATTTTATATATATTTTTTCTGGATATATCGAATTAGCATAATAAATTTGCTATTCCGGATCTGAACTCAAATTAATCAGTACATATAATCTTTTATTTAAATAAATTTATTTTGTATTACAAATAAAATTTATTCTATGTAATTAATTAAACTAGTGTTCTGACCTGGATCAGATATTTAATCTGAGTCATGATTCAGGTCAGATAATATTGACCCGATAGGTTAGTTATTTAACCTGGGCCATAACCTGGGTCAGATAATAGTAACCTAATGGGTCAAATATTTAACCCAGGCCATGATCTGGGTCAGAAAATAGTAACTCGACAGTAGGGACCCAGAAAAATATTGATTTGATTTAGCAATAATTTATATCGATTTGGTTAAAAATATCAATTTATATTGATACACCTATAATTGACCAATAAGAATTTAAGATATGGTATAACATTAAATAATATAATTAGTATCTAAATTTATATTTTTTAGGAAGTTAACAGAAAATTTGTTTGTTGATTGTCTATATTTTTAAAAACTGCCAACAGTTTAGATTGGCCAAATTCATATTGCCTGGCCCAAATTATACTTTTAATTTTGCTCAAAGTAGTGTAGTTACACTGCATAAAAAATTGTAAAAATATTGATTTTCCTATAATTTGGTCTAAATATATTGATTTATATTAATCTATATATATCAATATTTTTCTATACTCCTGCTCAATGGGTAATAAATGCAAAAATTAAAAAAAAAAAACAAAAATTGAAAAAATAATGTAAACCATTTTTTTTAAAGGTAGAGTACAACATCGATCATTTTCATATATGATCATTATACAAAAAAATTTTTATATAGGGGCAAGAATACGCCACTAATAAGGATTTTTGAGCACGCAACCAATTTTAGCCAAAATTTTGTGGTATATAGGTCAAAACCTTCTATTTATGGTAGTAAAACTTTAAAGCCACATATTATATTAAAAAATTCTACTTGTATATATCGTCAATTTGCTTAGAACGATTGAGATTTGCTTAGGTAGTACAATATAAATAATATACAATAACATATGATCATCATCTGATTTCAATTGAATGTTATTGTAAAAAAAATTAGTAACGTGATCACTATTAAAATATAGATCATTGTACTCTACCCTTAAGATTTTTTTTGTTTTTTTTTATATATTTTTACACAATATATATTATACAACATAGCAGATTATGTATCAAATGAGCTTATTAAATTTTTTTATTAATTATATACTGAATTTCTATTAATATTCAGTTTAGAAAGAGAAATTTTATATTCTGGACTTTCTCTATACTGAACAAATCGCTTGGAACTGTCTGTTTGGTTATAAAGAGGCAACTATATATAAATACTATTTTTAGTTACAAAATAATAAAATTTACTAATAAAAATGCAAAAAAAAGCTTAATACAATTTTAAATTTTATTAATAAACTTAAAATTTTATTAATAAATTTAATTTTATTAAAGGGTAATTTATAGTTAAAGAGTCAAAATTTCATAGTAAAAATTAGCACAGTTTTACTAATTGCCTTATATAGAAGTAGAATACCATATATTTCTAATTATATTAAAAAATCATATAGTAAACAATTAATAAATCCTCATCTTGTGTGATATACCAATATAATTTTAATGATTTAACTATTATTAGAATCAGAAAAGTTCGAATGTTATTTTTGAACTCTCTCTGCTAATCACTGGTTCCAAATTGAGAGCCAAAGAAAACAACAACAAAATACATAAAATTATAAGAAACATATAAAACAAAACATCAAATATAGTATAGAAAATTTAATCCAATGTCGAAGAGAATAACTCTAGAAAAAACAGTATTATCGAAAAAATAGAAAAGTACTAATCTCCTTGTGGAGTGACAGAAACATAGGTAGCAATCAAAAAAAGAACACACAAGAAGATATTGATACAAGCAAGAATATAGACAAATACTAAGAAATAACAAGAAAACTATTTCACTGTAGTTGGAGAGCCAAAAATAACTAGAGAACTTATACAGTTAAATAGTTATATATAAAAAAAGTACAAAGAAAATAATCTAACAAAAGTGGGCAATAGTCGAAACTCTATACTGCAGATCACTAACAGATTACGTAAGCAAGTAGACATGTATAGAAAAAAATAAACAAACAACAAATTGGCCACACCAAAACAAATAAACAAATACGTAAACATGGAAATTTCTAAACAGTAGTAGATAACAAGTTTAGTAGATAATAAATGAACATCAAACAGGTTCTAGACTAGAAAGTAAAGTTCCTTAAAGATGGATATGATGCACTCAAATGTGATGTGCAGAAATATATAAAGTATTTAAATACGACATGCACAGAATGCAGATAATTTACTCTAAGTTAGCAAAAGCAATAGAAGCAATATCAGCAGAAGAGATATATCTAATTAGACAATTATTAAAAAATTACTGTGACCTTACGAAGAAGCAGTTCAAAGATATACATGCTATCACAAACAAAGAAAGAGAAGAATGTGAGAAAACTCACATAAAAATGAGAATGATGATAGAAGCAAAATGTGGCACACTAGACCATAGTATTGAAGAAAAAATATGCGATACAGTAGAGGCCACGAATATAAGTATGGAGGCGAAAAATCAAACATCTGGTGTAATTAACAAGAACGAAAGCTGTGAAGTAAAAACAAACAATAAAGAAGCTGAAAGGACTAAAGCCACGCAAGAGGCAGATTAGTGACACAAAACACACAAGTACTAAAGAAAAAACATTAGTACCATTAACAAGAACAGAGAAAAGCTGAATGGAATATATACAGTATGGGATATACCCAGAGATATGTTATCACATATGCTCTGGAAAGAATTAAGCTTTTTTAGTAATATGTCAATTATCCAATGGAGGGACAGAGAAACAGGTAGCACAGCCCAAATACAAGTTAGATTTAAGAATGAAAAAAGAAAACAAAATTGGAAAAGCAAATGGACTATTGCATTAGAAAAAACTGAAAAATTGTTATGTATAACAACGAATAAATTTGACAAGAAGGAATTAGTAAGAAGAAATCAGTACAAAACAAGAATAGCAAACGTACCAAATCATGCAATTAATGCACTTTTACTAAGACAACTGAGTAGAGTAAATGCAAAGTCAGTTTATATTATGAACAACTGCCATGGTAAACAAAGGAAAATAGCAATAGTATATTTTGAATCGCAGGAAGACTTAGCAAATGTGAGAGAATCTGGAATATACTACTATAATACGAAACTTGAGTGGTGAGACCCAGCCTACGAAGTGCCAAAAGAAAATAAAAATATAAAAACAAGAGAGTAAAGTGTGACGAAGGATGAAAGAGGAAGCATTATACAGAGAATGTAAATGTAACAAGAGAAAAGAAAAAAGTCCTGAAGAGAAAATATAGAAAACAAAAGGAAAAAGATATTGATAAAAAAGCAACCATCACCAGTTTGAAAGCAGGTGCAGAAAAAATTATGTACCATGGAATAAAAGAGGAAAAAGTGTGGAAAAATATGATAACAGAAGATCTAAAAGAGAGAGCATAAATGAGGAGATATAGATGAAATTGAAAAAGTTAGAAAGAACAATCAAGGGGCTGACAGGCCCTAACTGCTCTTAACGGGCGCACTAGTCAAATCACAGAATAATAGTAGATAGCATAAGTCTACTAATCAACAAGGCACAACAAATTTAAGACTTACAGCACAAAATAAAAATGGAGAAACAAGTAAAGCAGCACAAAATAGAAGTAAAGAAATAGACACTTTTCTGAGAAAACAAAGACTATTATTTGAAATATTAAGAAAAAGTAAGACCAAGCACAAAATGTGCACAATTCAAAGGAAAGATCGTAAAACCTTCAATAGAACTGAACAGATAGAAAAGATTAAAGAAAGCCCAAAGTCAAGTGAGGTCCAAATACAGAAAAAAGGAAAAGAGGCAGATATCGGAGGAAGTCTCATAGAAGAAGAAAACTGGTCCTTGTATAAAATAGGAATGCATAACATCAATAGAATTAAAGAAAATAAGATAAAGCTTGAGACAATTATTGATGTAATAAAAGAGGACAGGATAGACTTTCTGAAGATTTGTAAAACAAATATAGCAGAGAAAGAAGGAAAACTAATACTAAGAAATGAAACAGAAATAGTGAGCATCTGAACTGAAACAATAGAAGAAAAAAAGAAGAGGTTTTGAGGTCAGTCTAATAATCAGAAAGAAGTGGTCAAAACATGTAGCGAAGATAGAAAAACTCAGGGCATATGCACTGAAGGTGGACTTAATGTTCAAAAGACTCGATTACAGTATAATAGTGTTGTATACTCTTCCAAATGATGTGAATATAAGAAAGAAAATATGAAAATTTGTCCTAAATAGACTAGACCAAAACTATAAAAGAGAACGAAGATTTATAATTATAGGGAATTTCAATTATGAGTAGCAAGAAGAAGCCCTCCTGAGAGGTCACGAAGTAGAAAGAAATAGAGAGTTAGAAAATATATTTCACTTTATATTAAATAAGGGTTTGATAAACTCGTACAAACAGTATATACAAGAAAAAGCAAAACCTATATAGAGAGGAAGAAAAGTAGAAACCCGCATTAATTATATATGGCTGTCCAAAGAATACAAAAACAATATGCTTAAAACATATACCTTTGGATATGTCAGAAACAATGACAAGTGACCATAATCTAGTAGTAACCAAAATACTAACTGATATAAACAGGGGCTGTATAAAAGCTGCAACATATAGAAGAGCCAAAACAAAAAGGATGAGTTAGACGTAGAAAATATAAAGGATGAAGACTGGACATCATATATGCACAACACTTAGATAAGAGATTAGAGATGAAATGGAGAAAGTATCAAAAAGAGAACGATATCAAGGAAGTATATAGTCAAGAGGTTCTAGACAGGAAGTGGAAATTGATCAAAGAAAGTATTATCGTGTCAGTAAATAAGCATTTACCGAAAATGCATAAAGTTAAAAGCATAGTTCAGAATGTGCAAAGTGAGGAACTACAAAAAATAAGGAAAAAGATAAAAACTTTGAGCAAATTGTATAGAAAAAATAAATATAGCATAGGCAAAACCATCGAAAGGAACGATCAATGTCTAATTCACCAAAATCTAAAAGAGAAAAAGCTAGTACAAATAGCTACATAGTGTGATCAGTGGAACTAGAGAAAAAGTTAATGGAAAAATAAAAGAAAGAACACAATATATAGCTTATAATGCAAAATAAGGCTGAAGAAGAGGACATGCGAAGAAACATAGAAGCACAAGGTGAAATAATTGTATCAGACCAATAAAGGATGCTAAATAGCATACTGGATAGATATGGAGACAAAATAGTAATAGATAGATTAGTGGTAGACAAAGACGGGAGGAGTTTCTTTTAAACAATGAAGCAGAAATAAAGGGCCATACATCAGGAAATTTTATGTATAGATATTAATTGATATATAACTGTTAATCGTTTTATATCGATTAAAAAATAATGCGTTATATCTACAAATCGATTATAATCGTAATTATTTGAAACGATATATAACGATTAACAGATCTTTAACCCATCACGAATAAAAAAAAAAACAGAGTTCAAATTCTCTTAAGCTCATTTGATCCATAAGCTACCATAGATCACAAAAATATATTCCACAAAATGTGTAAAAAAAAACTTAAAAAACAAAAAAGCCCGTTTCGACCTATTTTTACCTCTCTCACTTTTATCTCTTTCTTCCTTTTACCCCTCTCTCCCTTTTACCTCTCTTTTTCTTTTATCCCTCTCTCTCTTTTTCTTTTTTTTTTTAATATTTCGAATACTTTTGAAATATTTTAGAACGATCTGTAACCTGGATCATATCAAGAACGCGTTTGACTAATATTTTCGAAATGTTTTGATGATATTCAATAATTGTACTACAAGATCAGATTAGATCATTGTTTATTTTTTTTTGTTTATAATTTTGATCTTCTATCAATTTTACCTTGTTTTTTCGTTTTCTTTTTGTTTCATTTAGTTTCGTTTAGTTTCATTTAGTTTCTTTTTGTTTCGTTTAGTTTCGTTTTTTTTATATATATATTTTTTTTTATTTTTTAATTTTTTTTATTTTATTTTTACACTTTACCACTAGCACTTTGCAAGAAATACAAAAACATTTCAGAACTTAGAGCAAGCTAACTCAGCCTTTCGACACTTTGCAAGAACACACAACACCTTTCTCTAGCAATTTCGAAAGTTCAAAAACTTAAGTTTTTGCAAGTTTTTGCAAGGTTTCGTTTTATTTATTTTTCATTTCATGTTTTTTGTTTTTGTTTTTATTTTTATTAATTTATTTTATTCTGGCACTTTGTGAAAATCTTTGACGATTTCTGAATTGCAAAACACGAACTCGAAATGGAGATTTGGGGCTTTGTTTATTTTTTTATTTAATTTGCTTACATTTTTGTTTTTTGTTTGTTTTCTTTTTTTTTACTTATTTTTTTTATTTTATTATATTTATCCTTTACTTCATTTAGAACTTTGCAAGAAAACGGCTTAACTTTTCTGACACTTTACAAGAACACCAATTCTAACATCTCTGGCACTTTGCAGGAAGTCACGAATGTGAATGAATATAATCGAATATAAGTGAATATGGGCGAAATATAAGTTTATTTTTTTCGTTTTTGTTTTTTTTTGTTATTTTTTTGTTTGTTTTTGTTTGTTTTTTTTACTTATTTTTTTAATTTTATTTTATTTTATTTATTCCTTACTTCTTTCAGAACTTTGCAAGAAAACAACCACTTTCCGGCACTTTGCAAGAAGTAACAAATATAAGTGAATATAAGCAAATATGAATATAAGCGAATATGAACAAATATAAGCGAATATGAGCAAATATAAGGAATATAATAGTTTATTTTTTTTTGTTTTCATTTTTTTATTTTTTTTTGGTTTCGTTTTTTTTGGATTTATTTTTTTGACATTTTTTTATAATAATTTATAATAAAATATGTAATATTTTAAAATATAATAATAATAAATAAAAAAAATAAAATTTTATACTAAAAAATTGCGAAAACTTGTGAAAACTTGTAAAACATTTAAAAATTTGCAAAAAGCATAATTATGTGAATATAATAATTATTAATTGATATCATATTCGATAAATATCGATTAACCGGATATATATCGATTACTATCACTATCGATAGTAATCGACAAGGGTAATGAGTATCAATATATATCTTATTGGTTAGTAATCGATATATATCTATATATAAAATTTGCTGATGTATAGCAGAGCATTTTGAAAGCAAGTACAGCTCCAGAAAGATAAAAGTAGAAAAGTTGAATGACAAATAGAAAGCACAATATAGCCCGATATAAAATATAGATGAAAACTGGTACAAGAAGCTAACAGAAGAGATAAGTGAGCAGGAATGGCAAGAGGCCATGGAAAAGACCAAAAACAACCCAGAGGCGTGTGCTTCTGGAATAACATACCCAGTATTAAAAAAAGTAGAAAAGAAAACCAATAAGATCCTGCTAACCTTTGCGATTATGCGTATAAAAAGTGAAAGAATACCAAAAGAATAGAAAAAGGGCTTACTTTATGCAATACCCAAAAATAAATTCTGGAACTATAATTTTAATAACTTCTGCCCTATAATGTTATTAGAAACACTGTACAAAGCAACTGTAAGGTAATTAATGGGAGAATGAGCAGAATAATTAAAGATAAAAGGGTATTAAAAGGAAACAATTTTGCAGGTTTGCCCAAAGATTCTACGAGCACTCCAATACAGATAATGAACAATATAATTAAAGAAGCAAGAGAAAAAGGAAAGGAACTCTGGGTATTATTGCAAAACATGAAAAAGGCATTTGACTTAGTAAGCCTCTTGATGCTCAAACTTGCAATAGAAAGAATCAAACTCTCCGAGAATCATAGAATTTCTATTGGACTTGTACAATAATTGAAAAATTGAAGTTACCATGGCGTTTGGCAACAGCTAAGAAGTAAATGCGAAAGTTGGTATTGACCAAAAAGAGGTAGTATTACCTCTTATATGGAGAATATTCTATGATCCATTGCTAAAGATAATACAAAGCCAGAAAAACCTGGGATACAGGGTATTAATACAATGGCCAACTAATATAGTATTAGGAAAGACAGACGAAATATCATAGAGACAGGTGGCATTAGTCTATACAAATGATACTATATGGATTGCAAAGTCAAGAGAAGACTTAAAATCAATTATAAGTATAGCTAATAAATTTTATGAGATAAACGATATAAAAATAAATAGAAAGAAGTCAGAGTTGTTAGTAGTTAATAGCAAAGGAATGGAATTAAACATAAAAGTAGAGAAAAATAAAAGTATAGTACAAGCAAAAAATGCAGATCAAGTAGTAAAATTCCTAGGAGTTTGGTTAATAGAAAAAGAGAAAAAGGGCATATAAATAAAATAATCCAAGGAGAAATAGAAGTACTAGTGCAGGTAGCTAAGAAAAAGAGAATCACGTTAAGTCAATTGATCTATATAAACAATTTCTAAATAGAAAGAAGTGCGAAAAACTGCAATGCAGTGTATAAAATCTGGAAAAACATTTTTGTGCACATGTGCACATTGGAAAAATTTTTTTGTGCACATTTTATAAAATTTGTATAAAAATTGTGCACAACCTATATGTTAATTAAGAAAAATCTTTGTGCACATGTGCACATCCAATTTAAAAAATTGCGCATACAAAAAAAATTGTGCACATGTGCACATTGTGCATATGAATTTTTTCACTGCTGCAATGGCCATTCTTGAGAATTTTAAAACAAAAAAGTGGACTGGGCTTGAACACGCCGAATGGTACATTGAGTTATAGAAACATAGTAGGAGTGCAGTTCTTATCCCTTAGATTGTAGTAGAACACAGTCAAATTTGCCTGCATTTTTGTACTTTTTTAGCTCTGATTTACTTTTTTAAAATACTAAAATAATTAAATAAAACTTTGTACAATTATATTTGAAAATAAGGATTACTTTTTTGCAAAATTAGTTTTTATATTATAAGAAAATAAATTATAGTTACATATAAGCTGAAAATAGATAATTTTAAGAAAAAATTTTTTTAAAAAATTTTATTACAATTTTTCTGCGATCTTATTTAGTTTTAGTTTTAGAACTATAGTTCTTAAGACAATATTGTAGTTTATATAAAGGATGACAACTTTCATTATTGCAACTTTAATGATTTACTTGTAAAAATTAAGACTTGTATTAGAAGTAAAGATTTTTTTTATAGACGGGAACATATAAAATTTGAAAAAATCTAAAGAAAAATTTTAATAGTAAAAATGCCAATACAAGAACTTTAAACATTTATTATATTAAAGTTTTCTAATGATTTTAAAAAAATTTTATAACAAAGTTACTAAAACAAAACTTAAAGAATATTTTTTACTTAGAAAAGATATGGCTAAAATCAATATTTAAAATTTTATTAAAAATTTTAAAATACGCAGGCAAATTTGCCTGT
>QKWP01001954.1:76589-97594 GCA_003550325.1 Gigaspora rosea
GCTACATAGTAAAGTCTAAATTTTACTAAGCAAATCTATCAAAGTCGCATAAGTAACCTTGTTAGCAGATCAAAATATGCGTACCCTAAAATTTTCATAAAAATTGGAGAACTTTTTATTATTTGACTTTTAATTTTTACATTCAACAGTTTTTTTTTTACAAAAAAAAAACTGTTGAACGTAAAAATTAAAAGTCAAATAATAAAAATTTCTCTGATTTTTATGAAAATTTTAAATATGCGTATTTTGATCTGCTGAACAAGGTTACTTATGCGACTTTGATCGATTTGCTTAGTAAAATTTAGACTTTACTATGTAGCGATTATAATCGATCGTTTTATAAGTTACTCCTGATTTTATTCTGCATATTTATTTATTGTTTATAACATATTTATTTATTGTCTACAGCATATTTATTTATTTATTTTACTTGTTAGAGTCTTGTATTCAAAAATAAGCTACCCCTTTGTTGTGCTTTAAATTACTTAAAATAGTAAATAACCCGAAAATAAGCTACGCACAGTTTTTTTTGTTAAAAATCGGCAAAAAAAGGTAGCTTATTTTTGGAAACATACAGTAGGCCGTTAAAAAAATTTGTACAAGATATGATTACATCAATTTATGACATAGGGTGAGCAAGCTCGGTAGTATTAGGATAGAACCCCAAACATTTCTCATATAGGTCATTTTTTTTTAGCAAATTAGTTAAAATTTAAACCAAGGTCCAAATTTAAAATTTGGCAAATTAGTATTAATTCAAATAATAGTCACATATTGAATTTTAGTGAAACATTTAAAATTTCACATTGTTATATTTAATATTTTGGCGAATTTATCTTTTTTTTAGAGAATTATGTTAGAAAAATAAAAACATTAAAAACAATAAATAAATAAACAAATAAATAAAGTAAAAAAAGCACGTTATTTTTTTATTTACTTTGGTAAAAAAAGATTTGTACACTATGTGTATTATTTATTTATTAGGTTTAATTTTGGGTTAATTTATATATTATGGGGATTGCAAATCAATTAATAGTACCTATGTACATACATGTAGTTTTTTTATATATCATTTATTTTTTTTGTATTGATTTTTTTTGTTTTTTTTTTAAAATATTCGATATTATTTATTTTTTTTTGTATTATTTATTTTTTTTTATTTTATTATTTTTTCTTTATATATTTTTATTTTCTTTTTATTTTATTATTTTTTTATTTTTCTTTATACATTTTTTTTATTTTATTATTTTTTATTTTTTATTATATGTAAAGTTCCACAATTTGATTTGATCTTCAAATATTTGAATCAAATATTTGATCAAATTCAAATCAAATTTGACTATATTTGATTTGATCAAATTCAAATCTGGCCAAAATTTGATTTGATTTGACAAATATTTGATTTGATTTGAAAATTACTATTAAAAATTCAAATTCAAATCAAATTCAAATCCAAATATTTGAATCAAATCAAATTCAAATCAGGGTCAATCTGATTTGATCAAATTCAAATTGACCCAATATTTGATTTGATTTGAATTTGAGGAACCCTAATTATATGTTTATTTTTTTTATTTTATTTTATTTTATTATATTTTTTTTATTTTTTTTTTATACGTTTTTTTTATTTTATTATTATTTTTTTTGTAGTTTTTTTTTATTTTTTTATACAGAGAGTTTTTTCCCTTTGTTTTTTATTTTATTTTATTTTTAATTTTTTTAATTTTTTTTAATTTTTTTTAATTTTTTTTATATATATTTTTTCCTTTTGTTTTAATTTTTAAATTTTTTATTATTTTTTTTAAATTTTTCTTTAAATTATTTTTAATTTATTTTAACAATAATTTTAATAATTTATTTTTAATAAGTGGATCTTTTTTTTATCTATTACTGTATTATAAATGTTTCTTTTTTTAAATTGGTGATAATCATAATGCATGAAATAAGTATAATTTTTTTCTTTTATTTAAATTTACTTTTATAACAGTACTGTACTAATTAATTTTTTTAATTGATTTTTGGGTTCCGTTTATTTTCATCGTTGGAGTCGTCTGCAGGTTCAGTAATTCTTTTAGTAGTAGTAATAGTTTCCGTAATAGTATGGTTAAATGTTTTAGCGGGCAGAGTTTCTGTAGTAGTGTAGTTGTGAGCTTCCGTTATAGTTTCCGGTAGGAGAGCAATTGTTTTTGGCTTGTTATAAATTAGGTGGTTGTTTTTTGTTAATGGTGTTACTCATTCCAGTGCGCTTCTTCATTTTTGGTACTTGTGGGCTTTGGATTTTCAGGTAAGTATGCAGATTTCTTTCTTTCGCTTGTAAACTTTTTTTGTTTTCATATTTTGTTTACATTGTTTACGAAAGTTTAGTTTTAGGGATTGTTTTGTGAGATTTTTATCACTGGAGCGCCTACTTCGGTGCTTTACCAATAGAGTCGACCTTTTCTTTATTTTTTTTCTTTGTTTTTAAAGTTTTCTCGATTATAGACTTTCGTCGTTTTGGTAGAGTCAGTAATTTTATCTTTGCCGTTTAATAGAGGTTTTGAACTAATTCTTTTTCTAAATCATTTGTTTAGTGTTTGCTTTGTTATTGTTTTTTAAACTAATTCTTTCTGTTTTTTAGATTTTTTTTATATATCGTTTTGGTGTTGTTGTGGCCTTCATTAGTGGTCTTGTGCCTTTAGCATCGTAATTGTTTGAACCTTCAGTATTGTTGTTCTTGAAGCATGTTTTCGATATATCAATACGTTGTATTTAGTCTTGAAATTAATAGTAGTTGTAGTTCTTTGAGCTTGTTATTAATACATTGATGTATCATTTTTAGTTAGCTGGTCTTGGTAGTTGTAGTATTAGTAGTTGGATTGTTAGAATTAGCTGATTTTTGTAAATAATCATGCTATAAAAATTAAAAAAATTTTGTAATTATGAGATCGGGTAATAAAAAAGTGTATAAAATTATATAATTGTAATAAATTAAAGAAATTGGGTAATTATTATAGTATCTTGTTAATTCCGCATGTGATCGAAAATTGATACTAGTTGTTACTTTGCACAAATTTGTATAAGATCTAATATAATTTGTGCTGCAAAAAATTTTTCTTCAATAGCAGAGTTGCAGATATGCACAGATTTTTAATAATTGAGTTTTTAAAAAATCTGTGCAGATACACTATATTTATTTACCTGATGGAGATGTTATAATTTAGTTTTTAGCAAATTACTATAAAATTTATATGTAATAATCCAACTTTTAGCAAATTTACTTGATTTTAGGGGTAGCAAAAACATCTAAATTTATGCAGATCAGCTATGACCTATATGAGAGATGTCCAGGGTTCTATTAGGATTGAACAGAAAAGAAGGGAATAATAAGACGAAAATAAACTGAAAAATTACATGGTTGCATCTGAATAAAATAAAAAGTAGCAACTATCGTGATGAAAAGAGTAGTAGAAGGTGGATATACAAAATTAAAAGAATAAATAAACAGTTGCCAATGATACCAGTCCTACACTAAAGATATTTAAAGATCTACACAAAAGACCAATGCATCACATGTCGCAGCGAGATAGAGACACAAGATTACTTAGCAGAATATAGTTCGTTACAGAAAATATGGGAAAAAAATGTGGCCAAAGTATTTAATTGCCAATCCAGATAAGTTTGGCAATATTTCTATATTTAGTTGGGGCAAACCAAATATATAAACAAGGTAGTACAAAATCTGGATCAGGCCTGTATATATAAAATTTTTATATGATTTAAAGAATTTTAAAGACGTTTTTACTCATATCTTCTTATTTACTAGTCCGATTTTAATGAAATTTTACTAGTAGATGCACAAAAACCTGCTCTACAACTTTACTTATATCAAAAATAATATTTACTTAATACAAAAAAAAACTTTTTATTAGGCCTAAAACAGATTTACTAATATATTGTTTATATATTTTTTATCCCTAATTCCAAATATGGTAATAATATAGCTATAGTGCTGATATTATCCGGATTGGTAATTAAAGAAACTCTTGAAGATAAGAAACTAGACTGGAGCTTCAAACAAAAACAAAAATAGAAAACCCTTTGGGCTGGAAATAGTGACAAAGATAAAAAAAAAAAGAAGAAAACTTTGTTGCAAGATCTGGTTTCTGTAAAGAATCAAGAAGAGTTACCTACAGAAATAAAAAAAAACATAATTTTTGGAAAAATAAACAACAAATTTATGGAAAAAATATAAAAACCCAAATGCGAGCCTATGGCAGAATAGGAAAAAGAAAAGAACATAACAAAAGTAAAAAAGTGTAAATTTGATACAGAGGGAGAAGATAGTAAAGAAATAAAAAGCTAGTGGAAAAAGAAGAAATTAAGTAAAGAGTAAATTACCCAGGCCGGGTCAGAAATAGAAGACAAGCCCATGGGTAAATTCGAAAAGATGGTGAAAGAAGCAAAACATATCTTAGGAAATTGGATTGAGGGCACAATAAGACCATTTTGAATATCATTGGCCAAGTCACAGAAAAACAGGAAATAAGAGTAGTTCTGACAAAGCTTATTGATAATAATTTGAAAGTTTTCTATATGTTAAAAAACAGAAAATTGGGTACTTCGGTAACTGGATAAGTCTTTATTGTGATAGGGAAGGAATCGTAGGCATTAGTCTTAAAATCCTAGAGTAGTATATTTGTATCTCAAATAATAAAGGCAGAGTTGACCAAAAAAAAAAAAAAACAGAAAAGTTAGTTCTGCAAAGTTTAATTAGAAATTATATGATTTGCTTAGTTAAAAAATACTTTTATATGTAGTAAAACCCTATTCACAAACTATAGAAATTTTATATATATTTTTTTTAACATTTGGCAATCATGCCAATACTTTGTTAGTTTATTATACTCTTATTCTATTTCATATTTATTTCATACAGGTATAACAAGTGATCAATTAATCACACCTAATCTACAAGTATCAGCCAACCTAGCTCTTTGCGACAAAAGTCCAAATTACCCATGTTCGATCTGCTATAGTAAATTTCTCCTCCATATTAATTTTTCCTGCAACTGAATAACTTAATATATTATCGGAAGGCTTTTACATCCTGCTTATCATGATTGCCTCCTCCTTTCTTAATTCTAAATCTTTTTCCCTTAACTTCCCAAGTAGAAAGAAAACTTCTAACTACTATATGAAAAAAACTTTACGATCAAAAAAAAAAAGAAAGTTTTAAAAAAGGAGAAATACCTATACGAAGACCACAAAAAAAAGCAAATACCACAAATACAAAAAAGAAAGAAAAGAAAAAAAGACAGAAAAAAAAAAGAAGGAAAACAATCTATAATAAACACACTATTATAACCTGTGCCAGGTACAAGTAAAAATTATATAACAAATGCAATATTTGTATATCTCTATTGTAAAACTAAATTAACATTCAATTTCTTTCCAGCCTTCCAATCGACATCCGGTCATATCTACTAGTGCCATATCTAAAACATGTGTTGCAATCCACTAGCCTGTCCGAATTTGGAAAGTAAACAATGCCGATCTTTTGGAGGGGTAAGCCAAATCCTCACTTTTTTTGAGAAATTTTGGAAGAACGGCAAGGAAGCGGAAAAAAGTAAAAGAGGAGACCACTTGCCCAGGTAAGAGAGTGCGGCTTAAGAAAAACATATAATTTGTTGTTTCCCTTGTGTTCTTCTTTGAAGTAACTATCAAATAGCTTCGTTGATGAAGTTGGGCTTTACCACCTACACCACACCAAGATTTTTTATACAAGGGCATCTCCTGCCAGTTATCTTGAATAATAACACTCTTGGCTTGTATACCAAACATCCTTTTAGAGGAGTCCCGCAGAAAAAAATGTTGATCTCTAGACAAACCACTATACAGGTCACGACTCTTCAACAAAAAATTTGTTTTTCTATTAGTAAAAATTTTTGTTCAAGTGATTGTCAGAAAGAGTTGTTACTGCTGTATAGAAATTTTATATTAAATTCCATTTTTGTTTAATATAAAATGATGATTATTTTATGCCCTTTATCTGCAATTTATTTCTTAAGTTTTTATATAAGGCTATACAAATTTAATAATTTGGTTTTTATAATACAAACTTTAAATAAATTTAGCTAACTAGCTTTTTTTAAAAATTTCATATAGGAGTCAAATGGTACCAATTTCATTTCATTTGTATTACTGGATAAAAAGTTATTAACTATATATAACCAATAGTTTTTTGCAAATATCTTTCAATCCAATAATCCAAATGAAATGATTTGGTATTATAAGATTTGTTTCACTAAGACAGAATTCCGAGCTATATATAGTTGGGTGACAATTTGCTATTGCTTATTTTTAACTATTTTTATATAGATCTTTTTTATATTTAGTAATATTAATGCCTATTTTTAACTGTTTTTCTATAGATCTTTTCTGTTTTTAGAAATATATAACAATTTTTTAAAATTGTTAGCTATTCATAGATTGCTCAGGGTCCTACTGAGACGAATCAAATGGTATCTAAATCATCCAAATCGAATTACTGTATTACAAATTATTCAAGTTTTTGTAAAATTATATATATATAAATATACAGGTTTTGAAAAATTTTTTTATATAGTAGAAAGAGGTCAAGCACTACTATGAGGGGGTATATAACATTATTTATAGATGCCTCCTAGAATGTGGTGATTTAGGGAAGTTGGTAAGTTGTTACTCCAAGTGGCAGGTCTAGGGTTCAAATCCCACTAGTACATCAGAAAATTAAAAATATTAATAATCTGTAATGATCTTTAAATTTATTAAATCAGTACAGAATCTTGTTTAAAAAATTGCAAAGATCTTCAAGTTTAGATTTTTGCAGTTCTTCACGGATTTTTTTAACAAAAATCTGTGCAAATTTTTAAAAATTATAATCTTCGCAGATTATAATAGGTGCCACCTATTATAATATTTGTAATATCCAATATTATAACTACTATACTTATCTGCCAGTAAGAACACAATGAGAAAAACAATAAACAAAACAAAACGATAAATAAAAAAAGAGCTTATTTTATTTTTTTATTTTTGAATAAAACTGATTGTAGGAATAAAAAGTAAATTTCTAGTTATTTTTATAATAAGGAATAACTAGAATTTACTTTTATTTTCTATTAAATTTAATAAAGATAAAAGCAAGGTCTCACCTTAATATTTAAAAAAAAAAGAATTTACTTTTATTCCCATATGCGTATACGTACATGTACACTACTTTTTTTTTTATTTTTTAAAATTATTTTTTATGGGAAAATGTTTTCCACGCACCCGTATAGAAGTGCATCCCCCAAATCGTAAACAGTTTCACAGCAGATTACCACTAGATTACTCTAGGATGAACCCCTTGAAGTTCAGGTGTCCAGTACCGCAGCATATAGTGCCCGAACTTTCACTTCAGGTATGGCGCGAAGGACTGCCTGCAATGAATGACGTTGATCAATTAATCACATGTATGATACACGATTATTGTTTGAAACTTTAGGGCCTGGATCAGCACTTCCCTCAATTATCGATTTCCTTACCTAATGCTGATTTTAATTGGGCGATACCGATATGTATACTGCACTTGGGCGTATTTACCTTTTTACAGTAAACAACAAGCGGCGGGCAATTTTTTTTTTTTAAAAAAAGGTAAAGGTAGATAAGATACAAAGGCTCTTTGATTTTCCTTGGTCGTAATGCTTTATAAAATAAGAGCTTTAATCTGAACCTAAATAAAAATGACAATGTGGTAATAAAAGAACGGGCAAAAGTAACAAAATAGAAATGACAAAGATATAAGCCCAGTAATAAGGCATTACCTCACGACGAAAATAAGGCATACCTCACAACAGAATTAAAGCATTATCCCACGACGAAAATAAGGCATAACCACGGCATAACCACGGCATAATCACGACATAATCATGACAAAAAATAAGGATAACCACGACTAAGATAAAATTGTAATAAAGATATGTTCAACAAAAAACCTAGCATCATGTATTGTAAAAGCCAAATTATATATACTAAAGTAATACTTAAAACCTTTAAGTGTTCAATTGTAATGGCATACAATTCAGCCTCAACAGAAGTAATTATTTCACAGATAATAAGGGCGCTATAATTTACCTACATCAATGCTTTCATTTATTTATTCTCTATACTTACTTTTATTCGTACTATTTTATATACATTCTTTACTATAATGCATAATAAGGATAATGACTTGGGTGATCTTGAGCGTAATGATGGGTCAACATATAATTCTGAAGTTGCCATTCAGGAAAACGAGGAGTTGGGGTTTTCTGAAGAAAAGTTATATAAAGGAGAAACATTTAAAAGTTGGGAAGAAGCAATAAATGTAATAACAACATATGCTCAATGGGAAGAGTTTGGATTAAGAAAAGGTCGTAGTGAAAAAACTTCAGATGGAATAATATGCAAACGAACAATAGATTGTGAGCATAGTGGCGAGTATAAGCCGAGAAACAAGCAATTGGTTAAGAAAACGAATACCAAATACATAAAGTGCCCGTGGCATATAAACTTGTCACAGCCAACAAAGAACAATCCACATGGCATCGTCTATATTGCAACTTTAAGTAATACGCATAATCATATTCTATCTCCTAATAGAGAGAATTTTTTAATGGCATTGAATTTACACAAGAAATGTGTGAATGTGTAGAGTTCTATGTCAATGTAATTAAACTTAAACCATTACAGATTAAAAAAGCTTTAGAGAAAGAATTTCCCAATCATAAAATTTATCTTTCTAAAGTTCACAAAGCAACTGCTAAGTTCTATTGCGAGAGACGAAAAGACATTTCAAATGATGCTGCATCTTTGTATAAGGATTTATTAAGAAAGAAGGAGGAAGATCTTCGCTAGTATATTGCAATCGATTGGGACAGAGAAACGCATAGTCTCCGAAGACTGTTTTGGATGTCTCCTAATCAAATTATTTTCTGGATGAAGTTTAGTGATATTGTTTTAACGATAATACTGCCAAGACAAATCGTTATGACATGGCTCTTTCACTTTTTTTATGCATTGATAATTACGGGCTTTCCCGGTTAGTTGGATGTGCCCTTATAGATGATGAGTTAGCAGACTCTTACCGATGGGTTTTACGTTAAACAAAACTTGCTACAGGTGGTTGCGTACCTGCTGTTGTTATGACTGATGCCGATCCGGCTTTGGACCTTGCTATTTCCGAAGAGTATGAAAATCTTATGCTATGCATTGTATTTTTTATATTTCGCAAAATCTTCCTCGTAACCTTGAGGCCCGGTTGGGTCAACGATATAATGAATTTGTTAAGGACTTTTATATGGCTTGAAATTCACTTATTCCCGATGTTTTTGAGCATAAATGGGTACAATTGATTGAAAAGTATAATGAGCCTAGGGTTATCAAGTATCTACAAATGTTATATTCATCAAAGCACGCATGGGTACGTGCATACACAGCTAAAGTTTTTACAGCCGGTATTCAGATGACGTCAAGAGTTGAGAGCTACAATGCTCAAATAAAGCGATTAGTTTTAAACTCTAATATTAGTCTTATGGAACTTGCTGACACCTTAGAAAAAACATAAGTGAAGAAAGCAACAAAACCAAATATCTTTATTGGAAAAACCAAATTCTATTAACATCTTCTGTTATCACGTAATACAAGCATTGTTTCCCGAAATTGACAAAGCTTTGAGTCATTTTCTTACACCCACGATGCTAAAAGCTCAACGTATCGAAATTAAAAGTTGTTTAAACTATCAAGCATCCTCTATTACAAAAGCTGAACTAATTAAATATCAAGAGGTATATATACGGGCAAATATCTAGTCCCGACGTGGTACTAATTAATGGAGATATAATGATTATTTACAAATCACGTGTTATAAAAGGAAAATGTTTTGCAATTGAAGATAATAGTAATCTAGAATTCCTTCTGTTCGGGCGATAGGATTATTGGAGATTATAGCAGATCAGTATGGTATAGGTGAGCAAATCCATATAGTATAGGCCAAATTTAAGATCTATACTATACCGATCAGCTATATAATTTCTAACCCTAACCCTAATATATATTACACCGGATCAGTATAGTATAGATTTAAAAAGTCGGCCTATACTATACGGATCTGCTCACCTATACCATACTAATCTGCGAAATACCTGGATTATTGGGATACTAAAAGAAGGTCACAGAATTAAAAAATTGTATAAAACTGGTTACTGTCAAATATGTTCGTGCTACTCATATCTATAGTCAAAAAAACCATTGGGGTTATTGGACCGGAGCAAAGAAAATGATGGATATTACACCTGCGATCAGTGTTTATTTCGTCTTTATCACAATTATAAATAAGAATTTCGCCGTATGATCCAGTCCAATATGCAATTATTTTGTCCTTATTTTATTTTATTTTTTGGTATATATTGCTCTAATCATATCATTTTTAGGTTTATATCAGAATTGATAGAGATAATAACTCATAGATAGCTCTTTCAATTCCGATATGAACCTAGAAATGACACGATTAGAGCTATTAATCAGTACTACGTTGGGACTCTGATGTGCTTCTATTTTGACTAGTGTTATATTTTTTTTTATTATTGATTTCTTATTATACTTACAGAATTTTTTATCTAAGCCCGAATTAGATACCACGCAATTTATTGAAGATGACGAAAATGTAATGCAGGTTTCTGTAAACTATGTATTAAGAAATATGGATGTCGATAAAATTGAGGAAACTTGGGCCATTCGCACAATTATAGCATCAAAATTTTGTCATTTTGTAATACTTCTTTCTGATAAAACTTATGTATGTTCCTGCTTAGGGCTTGTAAATGTTGTGGAATAGTTTGTCGTTACTTTTTCCAGGTGATGCTATGTAGTCCTGTAGCTGCATTTCATATTACACATATTCACAAAAGATGGTACAATGATCTTTATAGTAATTTACAAGAGGAGCCCTATTATGTTGCAACACGATTTAGTAAAAACCATCTTCAACACCAACCTACGGAGCTAATAAGAGATAATACCAATAAATTGTTTACACCTATAAATGATCTCTGAAATGAAAGAAAAGAGGATATTAGTGAGCGAAAATTATATGGAGAGCTATGAGGAATAGCACAAGATATTACACAAAAGGCAGTTCGATTTCGTCGGCATGACATTCTTAAGAAGCTACAGGATTTATTGACTGAATTGCAAGAAGATGTGCCAGCCGATAGCTCTGATAATGATGATGGTGAGACATGCAGTAATAATAATGATAACTCGGATGACAATGAAGACAATAAAGAAAATGACGCATTGGCTGAAATATCTCTTGCGAACCCCAAAAGGCGTAAAGCAAAAGGATGCCCCAAAAGTTCTAAGCGAATTAAACGATCAGAAAAATTGAAACCAGCACCAGCTAAGCGTCAGAATCAGTGCGAAAATTGTGGAGAGTATGGACATTACCGGCCTAGATGTCAAAATAAATAATTAGATAGAGGGTATGATATGGTTTTAATAACCGTTTATGTAATGATTTATTTTTTCAATAAAATGGTATATTCCATTGTATTATTATAATACGATGGAAAGTTGAATTTTGCGATAGATATCTGTTATGTTATATTGTAAAGTGTAATTTGATAATCATTTATTTAATCATTTTCAAATCTCATGATCGAGTTTTTTTTGCCTTGGAAAGGTATTTTTTAATTCTTAAAGAATATTTTACGTTACATATAATAATCACAAGACTTATTATTTCCACTTTGGAGTTTCTTTAAATTAGTGTACATGTTTAAACATTTTAAGAATGACTGTTAGCTTACAATCGCTCCACTCGCACTTAATGATTGTTCCAAAGCCTCCCTCACCAATTCTAATACGATTAGTAAAATTATCTGATTCGTGAATAGTAGCTGGTACTATTTAATCTTAAGAATAAAGTCCTTGAATAAAGCTCTTGGTAACAGTATACTGTGGCAAAATGAACATTTATTAGTTACATATTGAGTAAGTCATCTAATAACTTGTATTTGTGATAAATTACTATATCCCATCTATTTGTACTAACCTTTAAATTGTATTTTATATTGGTAAGTCAGTGCGCATGATATACTAGAGTTGTGATAGAAATTGTTATGGCTTAGGCTGTTATGTCATAACTAGTTACGACATAAGCTGTATCTCTAGTATAAAGGCTATGTGTCTACAGATTTTGTAAATGAATAATCCTCAAATTCTCTCACAAATACACAAATAGCTATAATGCTACCTTCAAAATATTATTAGCTTTAAGTAAGTGTACCTCTCTAGAATTTAACTTTATGATTTTGAAATTGGAGATTTGAAGCGAATATATAGTTAATCACTAATAGCAGCATTAGAGTATAGAAGATATTGTTTACACACCTGATTACAATTTACTCTCGTTATAGTGAAGTTCCGGGCCTGAGAAAACAAATTTCATTATAGCTTGTATCAGAATACTATATCTTCACTAGATCAATTGGAATTTAATAATTCCAGAATTCAAAAATTCTTCTCTATATCGAATATTCACTTTAGCAAGAGTTTACTATAACGAGTGTGTGTTGTATCAGACCATTAGTTTAAGCAGTCTGGTAAATACTCAAATAGTACTAGTATGCTTAAGCTATTTATTGAATTTGACTGTAATATTTGATGTATTATATGAGCGAAGGTCTAAAATAGCTTATGTGAACGATTTTCTTTATATTTTGTAGATGTATATCATACTACAACAGTAATAATTTAGAAGTTAAACAAAAGTGAAGATTCGATAGTGAAGAAATTTTGAATTCTGGATTATTAAACTCCAACTTGACATAGTATATATAGTATTTTCTCAGTATAAGCTGTAGTGAAGATTTTTTTTCTTAGCCCGGGGACTTCATTATAACAAAAGTAAGTTGTACATACTATCCCAGGCTTTATAGCTATAACGAGAGTGAGTTGTATAACCATTTTTTTCTCTATATTTTGTGTTTTTTATTATGAACAGTACATTTGTTATACTAACTATTTGAAGTTCTTTATTTTTTTTTGCATGATCATGTACAACTTACTCTTGTTATAGTGAAGCTTCAGGGCTGAGGAAAAAACTTCACTATAGCTCGTATCGAGAGAATACTATATGTACTTCACTATATTGAAGTTTAATAATTCTGAAATTCAAAACTCATTATTTTAAATTTTCATTATAGCAAGAGTTTATTATAACAAGAGTAAGTTGTATTTAATTGCTTAGAAATACAAGTCTTTGCCCTTTGATATCTTGGCCTGGCTCATCTTCAATTCTATATCCCTTTTGGGTTGGGTCAGTCAGTCATGCCTCTAAATCCTCATCAATTGTTCTGGTACTGGCTTGCCGTCCTTCCTAATACTATATCATAATAACTTATTTGCTAAACCAGAAGTAAACGGCTTATATTCTTTCTGTGGGTATTTGCTGGCTAATGTGCTTAATATTTCGGTCTAATTCACTTTGCATAAATCCTCCATCCTCCTCTTAATTTAACATTAAAACAAAGACGCTTCTCCGTTCTGCTATCCTTTCCCTTAACTTGGTCAGGTTGGCTTGTTTAGTAGGTCGTTGGGTAATTTGTCTATTTCTTTTCTCCTAAAATCTATGGGCAAACATTTAAATGTTGCTCTCTTTGGGTCATTGATATCGTTAAGTATTTCCAACGTTTTCTTCAATTGCTTTATTTACTTTTAACAGATCTATATTTAAAACTACTTCGAAGTCTACTTTAAACTTGGCTATTTCCCTATTAATAATTTCCTTTCATTCTCATTTGTTGTTAAATGCTGTCTGTTCCTCAGTTCCTAATCCTTACTTGCCTTCTCTCTTTTGGTCTCTGGCCTTTCGTCAGTCCTCTTTTTGTTGTCCGTTAATCCACTCGCTTTCTTTACCTCAAAAGCCATCTTAAATAATTCGGCTCTTTTGGTATTCCTTACTTTTTTAACTCGTCATATTTTAAAATCTTTATGTCTTTGCTTCTTAAAATAATTGATAATTCGGTTAGTTTATTTTATTGGTCTAACAATACAACTTACTCTTGTTATTAGTGAAGTCCCCGGGCTGAGAAAAAAAACTTCACTATAGCTTGTATCGAGAGAATAATATATGTACTTCACTATATCAAGTTGGTATTTGATAATCTGGAATTCAAAATTCTTCACTATAGCAAGAGTTTATTACAACAAGAGTGAGTTGTATAAGCAATTTTTCTATATTTTGTGTTTTTTATTACAAACAGTACATTTGTTATACTAACTATTGGAAATTCTTTCTTTTGTTTACCAAAAAATTGCATGATCATGTACAACTTACTCTTGTGTCTCCGGGCTGAGAAAAAAATCTTTGCTATAGCTTGTATCGAAAGAATACTATATTTTATATCAAGTTAGAATCTAATAATTCCAAATTCAAAAAATTTCCACTATTTCGAATCTTCACTATAACGAGAGTAAGTTGTATTTAATGCAATACAACTTAATCTTGCTATAGTAAAGTCCCTGGGATAAGAAAAAATCTTCACTATATCAAATTGGAGTTAATAATTCAGAATTCAAATTCTTCACTATATCGAATCTTCACAATATTGAATCTTCACAATAGCAAGAGTTTACTACAAGAATGAGTTGTATAAACAATTTTTTCTATACTTTGTGTTTTTTGTTACAAACAGTACATTATTACACTAACTATCTAAAGTTATTTTTTTGCCAAAAATTGCATGATTCAATTCTGGAGAGATAAATCTACTAGATTTAAGTCAATATATTAACTATAATGAAGAAATAGTTAATAGCCTTAAATTTCTCTTACGACAAATTAGCAATGAAGCAACTTATCAATCCTATAGTAAATTAAAAGGAAAGTATAAACCCAGACGACCCGCAATATTGGTATCAATTGATACAACTTACTCATGTCCCCAAGCTGAGAAAAAAAAGTCTTCACTATAGTTTGTATTGAGGGAATATTATGTACTTCCACTATATCGAGTTGGAGTTTAATAATTCCAAAATTCAAAATTCTTCACTATTTCAAATCTTCACTATTTCGAATCTTCATTATAACGAGCTATATTGAATCTTCACTATAGCGAAAGTTTACTTTAGTGAAAGTAAGTTGTATATTGGTGAATTATAGCTTTTGGTTTTTAGTTTAGATAGTGATTTTATTGAAGGCTACAAGATGTATTATATTATATTTTTTGATGTAAATATATGAATTTAGTAAATTTAATGTAAAAATCTTAATATTTTCCAATAATAAAAATTGGCCAATCATATTAATTTAAAGGGGGTGTGTGACCACGCAAGTGCGTGGAATTCTTAAACCCTTTTTTATTTAGATAAACAAATAATCTAAAACTGGATTAGGGTGCTGACATTTATTACCTTATATCCATTTACTATAGGAGCTTACCCCATTACCCCCAGGTAAGGTCTATAAATAGAATTTTAGCCAATCAAATTTAACTAAGGTGAGATTTTTCTTAACACCTACTCTCTAAAATATTATTTAATAAATGTCAGCGCCATTATCACACTTATTTTAATGACCTTATTTTTTTATTTTTAGAATGTTAATTTCCTATTATGGGAAAATAAATTTGTCGCACCTGCGACATGTCGCACCCTTGCTTTAACCAATCAAATCGCACGATTTTATAGGCAAAAAATTTTATTTTTTAAAAATTTAAAATTTTACTTAATAAAGTGTAAAATATATATATAATAGTAGGGTTGGTTAAGGACCCCGAAGAATATATGTAATACTGAGATCTGGCTTTGTATAGACTTATATATAATTTTTCCATATGTCGTATGTTTAAATTTGTATAACCAACTGGTAATTTTTTGAAAAGTTAGATGTTTATTTGTATAACAAAAACGATCTTTATAACAAGTACGATCTTTTTTTGTATAACGATACTATATATACATCGGGAAAATTTTTAAGTAGATATAAATCGATATATACCATATGTTGCAGCTACCTTTTTTTGCCGATTTTTAACAAAAAAAACCGTGGGTAGCTTATTTACTATTTTAAGTAATTTAAAGCACAATAAAAGGGTAGCTTATTTTTGAATACAAAACTTTATTAAGTAAAATAAATAAATAAATATGCTGTAGACAATAAATAAATATGCTGTAGACGATAAATAAATATGTTATAAACAATAAATAAATATGCAGAAAAAAATCGAGAGTAACTTATAAAGCGATTTTTGTCAATCGATTATAGTCGCTACATAGTAAAGTCTAAATTTTACTAAGCAAATCGATTAAAGTCGCATAAGTAACATTATTTAGCAAATCAAAATAAGCGTACCCTGAAAATTTCATACAAATCGGAGAACTTTTTATTATTTGACTTTTAATTTTTACGTTCAACGGTTTTTTTTTTATAAAAAAAAAAAACGTTGAACGTAAAAATTAAAAGTCAAATAATAAAAACTTCTCCGATTTGTATGAAATTTTCAGGGTACGCGTATTTTGATCTGCTGAACAATGTTACTTATGCGATTTTAATCGATTTACTTAGTAAAATTTAGACTTTACTATATAGCAACGTTCATCGATCGTGTGGGTAGCTTATTTTCAGAACTAAAAATTTTGTTGTTGAATTTGAACATGGTTAACTACCGCCCTTTTTTTTCTAGATTGGTTTCTGATTTTCTCTTTGTCACTTTTTTTTGTGTAATTATGTTTTTGGCTTTGGTGGTTAACATGATCATACTGGTACTCAGATCTGAAATTGTATAATTTATAGTAAATTTGAACTTATATGATAATTTTGTATAAAGCTTTTAATAAAATTAAGTGTATAAAGTTATATTAAAATTTTGAGTCTGGATCTGAGTTATATCAGAGTTCTTCGGGGTCCTGTTGGTTAGGTTCCAGTTAGGTTCTGATAGGTTCTAAGTAAATTAATAATTTTTAAACTGATTTTTTATTTTTTAGTTCTTAATTAAAGTTATTAATTATAAAATTATGAACAACTTTAATTATAAGCATTAAGCAAAAAACTTTCTTTTAAGTTATAAATTCTTTAAAATATTAATTTAGAACCTAGGTTCTAAATTAATATTTTAAAGAATTTATGAACTTAAAAGAAAGTTTTTTGCTTTATGCTTATAATTAAAATTGTTCATAATTTTATAATTAATAACTTTAATTAAGAACTAAAAATAAAAAATCAGTTTAAAAATTATTAATTTACTTAGAACCTATCAGAACCTAACTGGAACTTAACCAACCCTATATAATAGCATGTCATATAATGTAAAATTTTATTATGAACAACTTTTTCTAAGTCATAAAAATAGATTGTCTTAGTAAAAAAAACGTTTTATAAAAAAAATCTAAATTTTTCAATGTTAGCACATATAAAACTTTTTTTTTACTAAAACAATCTACCTTTTTAACTTAGAAAAAGTTGTTTAGCGTAAAATTTTACATATAACACTTAAATATAAATATAGATTTTATTAGTAAAAAAAAGTTTTATATGTGCTAACATTTGAAATTTTTAATTTTTCTTATAAAATATTTTTTTTACTAAGACAATCTATCTTTATGACTTAAAAAAGTCATCCAGAATAAAGATTACACTATATATCTTAATATTGCTTATTTATTTTTTACATTTTACTAGTAAAATTTTTAATTTTTAAAACTTAAAATTTTTTGTCTCAAGAAACTCTCCCCGACGATCACTTGTACTGGATTTTCATACAAACGAAATATCAAAATACTGGAGTTAAATGAAGAAGCACTGCAAAAAATGGTTTTATAAAGGTCAACTATCGCTTCGGGGACTTCTTTATATATTCGGCATGCAAACCAAAAGCAATAGTAGAAGAACGAGTAAAAACAAGCAGGCAGCTTTAGTAAACAGAATTTTGGTGGAGAAATTTCTTTGTCGATGAAGTTTTTTGCAGCAGCTTAATGGCGAACAGTATTTTGGTTTTCAAATACACTCCTTGAAAAATCTAAAGAACTTGAAATGAATACCCACTACCAAAGTCTCGCTTTACTATAGTTTTTTTAGTGAATATTTTCTGCATAGAAAAAGTGGGAAATCCAGCTTACTCTTCTAAAAGATCTGCATTGTTTACCAATTCCTAATTGGGAACAGAAGTCATGAGAAATCGAATTGCCTACGTGTAGGACAAGGATTGGCATTGACAGTTTGGAGAAAATTCTAGAAAATTCTTGCAGGGCTAACTCTACCCCGAAGATATATTAGTATATATAATATGGACTAAATTTAGAGTAGAGCTAAATTGAAGAGTATTATATAATTTTTATATAGTTTTATTCTTTTCGTTAATGATTGTTTTCTTTCTTTGTTTTCTTTATCTTTTCTCTTTTATATTTTGTTGTTGTTTTTGGTATTCATTTAGGTTTTATAGTATCACCCTCTTTTTTTTATACCCTTTATTTCTTTAAGTTCTTGTTGTTCTTGAAGGTACAGATCTATTAGCTCTTTATCCTAGAGGCTAGATAAAGAAGATTAAGGAAAGGGTCAATTTTGACAAAGCTAGCAAGAGCTATCAGTGATAATTTGGGGTCTTCTATGCGTTAGAAGATGATAAATCAGAGAAAAATTCTTGACTGCGGCAGATCGCATTTAGGTACTTCGGTAACCGGATGAGTCTTTATTGTGATAGGAAGGTTCGGTAGTTTAGGCAATGCTTAATAACCCAGAATAGTGATATGGGTCGATGAAAAAATCGTGGGCTGGGGTCGATCCTAAAAAAGCTCGGGCCGGTCGACTGGGCTGACCTTTTGCTAGTGTAATTTTTTTCTGAGCAAAATTAGTCTACATATCTATATTAAACATGAAAAGGCCATAAGGTAGTTTCTTGTCGAACTCTTGTGATATTAAACGATTTAATTATTTTTCTTTTTGTCCTTGAGAAACTTTCGGCATGTTAGTATTTTATATTGATTGATTGTCTATGCCACCGAACATTTCTGATCCTTATACTGTATTATATTGGAATTTGCCAATTTATCACCTAAATAAGCCAACTTCTCTTATATTATTATAAATGATAGCCGATTTTTATTCAATTTCTAGCCTGAAAATATGTTTAGAAGAAAAATGATTCTAACACTTCTCTTATCAACCGGCCCGGCCCACAAAGGTGCAGGCTGAGGGTCGACCCACCCATCGACCTGGCCGTTGGGCCGGGTCGACCCGTATCACTAACCCAGAATGTAAATTTGTTTCCTAATAATAAAGGCAGGATTGACTGTGTTAAAAAAAAATTTTTTTTGTCTACAAAATCATGCAATTTGATTGGTCAGAATCAGGGTGCGATATGTCACAGGTGCGACAAATTTCTACTTTCTTTTATTATTAGAGTTTAAGTTTTTCGCGCACCCACACGGTCGTGCACCCCTAAATTAGCCAATAAAAATCGTACACGTAATCAACAAGATGGGCATTCGATTTCTAACCTGTTGACCAATCGACCTGCTGACCCATCAACCACTTGATGCAATAACGAAACTATAAGTTTCATCAAGTTTCGTCAAGCATCACTAATTGCACTTTACGTCCCGTGTTCAACATACTGTATAATGATTTTTTTATTAAAATTTTTAATTTACAGTATTTATATATTCTTTATATCATCATTACAATATAATTACTATCAAGGCCATAAAAAAAAAAAAAAGAAACCCCGGGGAAAGTCCACAAAAAAATTCTCTAAAAAAATGCCAAAAAACCAGAGGAAGTTCACAAGAAGTTAGCCAAAATACTGGAGGAAAGTCCACAAGAAAATTCTCCTCCAAAAAATGCCAAAAGCCACAAGAAATTCGTAAAATACCAAAGGACAATCCACAAAAAAATCTTAAAAAAAGCCCCAAAAGACTAATGCTAAACAACCAGAGGAAGTCCACAAGAAATTCACTGAAAGACCAGAGGAATGTTTACAAGAAAATTCACTAAAATACCAAAGGAATGTTCACAAGAAATTCTCTAAAAAAAATGCGAGAAGTCCACAAAAAAACAAGTACCGAAAGACAGAAGAAGTCCACAAGAAATTCACCAAAAAGCGCAAGAAAAACTTTTCAAAAAAAAAAAATAAAGAAAAACCAGAGGCGAGTCCACAAGAAAATTGTCCAAAAAAAAAACTGAAAAACCAGAGGGAAGTTCACTCCAAAAATGCTGAAATACCAGAGAGAAGTTCACAAAAAAGTCATTGATGAACTTTCAAGAAAGTTCACTAGCTAAATGCCCGAAGTCCATAAGAAAGTTTACCAAAAATGCCGAAAGATAAGAATAAAGAAAGTCCACAAGAAATTCTTCAAAAATGCTGAAAAATCCACAAGAAAGTTCACAAACAATCGTCAAAAAATTCACGAGAAAGTTCACCAACCAATTCTGAAAGCTTAGTAAGTCTACAGAGCTTTACTAAAAACGTCGAATAATCAAAAGAAAGTTCACTTACTACCGACACTAAAAGTTTAGAATCTTCACAAACGATAGCGCTGAAGAAACGAGAAAAAGGCTGAAACCACTAATAATACCGAAACGGCGAAAGCCTAGAAGCTCTACAAATGGCAGCACCAAAACGATGAAAGCCTGGAAAAAAAAGAAGAAAAAATATCAACCACAAGAAAAAAAAATAAATAAAAAACTTATCTTGCAAAGCAAAAAAAAAAGCAAATCTAGATCAAACTAAATCTAGATCTGATTCTGTGACTGTCGATCTAACTACCCGGGGAAGTGCAAGGTCAGCTAATCAATATAAGGATGCCAATAGGTGCACAACCATGCGGGTGCATGAAACACACTGTTACAAGCGACTATAGCCTTCTATATAGTACTTGCAACACAGCACACAGCGACAGGGATCTTGTAAGGGTCAGAGAAGATATGAAGCAGTGTGGAAGTGGAATATTACTTCACTAGAGCGGTTCAG
>QKWP01001955.1:2156-12318 GCA_003550325.1 Gigaspora rosea
TCATATAATTAAATCACAAACATTTAAGCAATTGATTCTCATTAGATCTTAGTTTTTAAAGCAACTTGTAAGCTAGCTATAAGAAAATACATATATCTTTTAAAGAGACCAATACCTCCAATATTGTTTTATTACTGCTAAAGATCATATAACTATAAGCTATTGCGAAAAAATATGAATAATCAATTAGGTCGAAATTGCATGTAGAAGTTAAATTAAATACGCTATAGAAGTTAAATTTTATACGTCATCATACATTACGTACTGTACATTTAAAAACAATAATTTTGCTCGATTATCAAATTGGACTTATAAAATCTATACACACTTGTAACAGACGTTGAAGCCCAAAAATTTCTTACCTATTGACTGGACTTAAGATCCTCCACTCTGCTCCATAAATTACACATGTATTTCTACATCAGATTATAATTACACATGTATTTCTTCTACATATAATTATAATTACACGATTACATACGCTTGTCACATGTTATATCCACTAACATTTAAAAACCGCAAGCGGGCGACGAAGTCGCCCGCCACATCTAACATTGCTAGTTTATTTATATAAAAGATATGCCAACAGAAAATCTATTTCGAGTTGAATTAGCCACAATGCCAAGATTTTTTGTTATGCGTTTAATCCTGTTAGCTTTTTTTATTGTTACAATATTACGGATGCTTTAAAAGTCATTGTTTTGGAAGTTAATAATACTTTTGATAAAACATTTATGTATTTTGGATCGTGATAGTGAAGTGATAAATCAACCAGACTTGGGTATGTATATTTATTAGTAAATAAATGACTCTTTAATTCAGTAAATTTATCTAAACTTATTCATACGATATTTTTTTATAGGTTTACTATTTCATATATCACCTTTTAATGATCTAAAAGGCATCATAAATCAGGGTACCTTGATATGAGACTACCGGACTAGTTATGTATACAGATCCTTCTCATCCTGATGATGTTTCTAGTGAAAACGTTACTTATTAGAATAATATGCTGATACAACGATTTAGAAAAAAATTGGTTGCGACAGCATCTATATTCTCTAAATCTGCTTATTGTAATAACGACACATCATTAGAGATTTTCTTAACTATACCACATATTCTTAAAGAGGCATATAAATTGCATTATTATAAAAATTAAGAAATATATCATAGACCTATTCCAATTGAGGGAACTGTTGTGAAACTAGATCCAAATTTCATTGATTCATAAGTATTTAAAATATTTTACTGGTAATTAATTGTTTTATCTTAAAATAGTTATTATTGACTTTTATATATATATATATATATATTTTTTAAAAAAAATAGATATACGCAAGAGATAATTACAAAATATCTATTTTACCTTGTCTCCAAGCATACTTCAATATTTCATATCATTATACATTTTTCAGATCCGAACATACCTCCAATTCAAATATATCCCGACAACTATAACTATAATGAATATGCTCTTCAAAATATCAAGCACATAAAGATTTCATTATGCAATTATTTATTTTTCACCAATCTTTTAATTAATCAAAATTTATATGTGCCTTATCGGATATTTTGAGAATGCATGGGATTGTAATGACTTACCATTGATTGACTTACTTTTTAATCATCCTAGTATTATTGTAGATGACTTAAAAGACAAATATGATAATTCGATACATAGAGATAATAATCAAAGGGTAAACTCTTATGAATCTAAAACTGCAATGATAAGAAGGTGGTATTGGAAAAAATTTTAGATGATGAGGATTATAGAAGTATTAAATCGAAACAAGAATTTGATGAAATGTTGCATTCACTTTGGTCAGCTGAAGGTGTTGATCAAGATTTTATTGCCAGCATAGCACAGAATGACGTTTGTTTTGATTTAAGACTTAAAGCAATTGTATATATTTATTAATCCTTATTTAATTTAAACCTCGTATTTTTAAGAAAAAAAATCCAAGATACTTTTTATCAATTTATAGATTAGCACCCATAAAAATATTGCATTAGTACTACGAGATCTATTAGTAAAAAACAATGAAAATAAAATATTAGCATTATTTGGATATACCCATTTATACCTATTTGACTATTCCATCAAATAATTCAATTAAACATCTACAACCTTTAATTTCACATCAACTACAATTATTACTATTTCCACCACGGTATATTCCGTATGAAGGTAAAGAACCAATAGTACACTTAATTGATAGATTAGTCTTTTTAGATAATTATTCAATATTTAAAAAAGGTGGGAAAAATAAAATATTTATTAATTGTGGGATTAATGGCATGAGCATATAGAACAGATTTTAAGTTCTGGCAATTGACTACATGATTTATAGATGTCCTAATGGGAATCCATTTTTAGGTGAGAAGGGGTTGTGGGAAGGAGTTATTAAGTCGTTAAAGAGTGAAAAAGATTATGAAAAGGAATTGACAATGAAGAAAGAAAGAGAAAGAAAATAGAAACTTTCTTGAAGGATGGATGTTGTATATGAAAGAAAAGGTAATATTTTTAGATTTTAAATGTTGATTTTTAAATTTCATTTGACATTTTTTTTTATAAATCAGAATATGATTATTTTATTTTTAACAAATAATAATAAACTTGAACTAATGACATTGCCGTCACCTTTACTACTTTTACCAAGAAAAGATGAAAAATTAAAAAGAAGATTAAAAATTTAGATTATGGTATTTTATGAAATGTATAGAAATGAGGTGTTGTTTAGAAATAATGATCCTTAATAAATCGAAATCAATCGGTAATTTTATTTAAAAACATATAGATATATAAATGTGTTTAACATTTTTATAAAATTTGTGGTGTAAAAATCGATTAGATGATATATAAGATTAGTTGGATAGTCCTATAACAAAAATTGTTATGCTTACTTTATTTATTAGTCAAAATTTTGTATTTTGACTTTTAGATAAATATTAGTAAAACAATTAATATGTAAAATTTAACTTGTAAAATTTTTTTAATAATTAAATCGACGGTTATAAATATGTAGAATATTAGTCAAATAGAAAAATATTAGTAAAACAATGAATATTTTAAAATTTAACTTGTAAATTTTTTTTAATATTTAAATCGAAGGTTATAAATATGTAGAATATTAGTCAAATATAAAAAAGATATTATATTTATCTAATATTTAAATTAAATTTTTCGTGTATATTACAACGTATAAATTACTATGTGTATATTACTACGTGTAAATTACTACGTGTATATTACTACGTATATTTAGTTTCATTTTATTCGCGTTCACATTATTAAAATTATTTAGTTATTTAATCCATAATATTAATTTATTTTATACGCATTAATTTAATCCATAAATATTAATTATTTTATACGCATTAATTTAATCCATAAAGATTAATTTATTTTATACGCATTAATTTAATCCATAAATATTAATTTATTTTATACGCATTAATTTAGTCAGTATTATAAAGATAATTTAAAACAAATATTAAATTTAATTTGCAAGTACAGAAGTAGCAATTACTGAAGTATAAATATTTACCAGTATATAAATTGTTTAAATTACTGTAAGTATAAAAAATGGACATTAATCTAAGCACTTAAATAAGATAATCAAATTTAGTGTGTTAGTATAAAGAATTTTCTTTAATAATGTAATATAAGTATTTAAATATACTATATATTTACGTTAATGCTTTATAATATTTGATTTAAATTTAAGTGAAAATAAAAATATACAGTAAAACGCATTTGATAATGATAAAATTATAAAACATGCATATTGCAGTGATCAATTTTATCCGTTTTTCATTGTTATTTCTTTTATTAGGCCATTCAAAGTTGATTTTCGTTTTACATTACCCGCCGACCCATTTTTTCATTTTTTCAAATGGTTTTTCTTTTTTTTTTTTTTTAGATCCCAATTGTGCCAATTGTTTGATTTTTGACATCTTTTTTTTCCTGCTATTTTCATCCGGTGTCAACCGAAGGAGACCTTACTTCCCGCAATTGTCCGATAGGACTGACAGGAAAAATATGACTGCCGGCCCAATGTTTTGATTCCTTATTGTACAAATGAAATTAACCTTGTATGACCTTAAATGTGACATTATCCTATTTGCAGTTAATGAAAAAAATAAAACCGCCCGTCCGTCCCGAATTTTATATTATTTATTGCACAATATGATAAATGATTTGGAAGAAAAATAGGATAATTGTTAATGAATAAATCATCAATAAGATTATTGAAAATTGCACTCATACATGCGTATGAACTTACAGATAGTTTTCGTAACATTTTCAATTCCCTGGCTTAAGATTGTTCTCAAGTCTCAATCTTAATGCGATTAACAAGTGATTATAATAGTGCTCAAGTAAAATTATATTTACAAATACAGAAATGCAGTATGAAATTTATGACGCAATTGAAATCTTCTCAAGCATCATTTCGATGTGATTAGTGAGTGATCGTGCTAGTGCTCATTTATTATGATTAACCAAATAATCATTGAAATCGATACTTGTGCGATTCTTATCTGTTATTGACTTTTTTATTATTTATCAAATTTGTCATCAAAATTACAATATATTCGTTATTGTAATTCGTGCTTCTTGATTGTTTATTTTCATAAAAGCTTATTAATGCGAAAAGTAAAATAGTTATGATATCTTTGATTGCAAAGGTTTAAAAAAAGTAGGTTTGTTGTAAAAAGTTTGATGACTAAAATGAAAAACACATTTAATATTTTTTCATTAATAAAAAATGAATTTATTTGTAATAAGCATTATTAAGTTACGCATAATCATATTAAAGATAAACACGCTTAATCAATTTAAAATATTTAGTTCTAAATAAAATTTATTTTCCGATACTCTTTGACTCATAGATTGAGGCGCCTTAATAATAGTATTTACAACCATATAAACCAAAATTCCGTTTATTTTCTTATTTGTACGAGTTAATTAACTACATTTATAAAAATTATTTCTTACACAATTTAAATGTGATTGATGACGTTAATTTAATTTAATTCTAAATTTGAGAGATTACTCGATATTTCTACAATACTAATCGGTTGACTAATACATTCGGAAAATTTTTTGGTTTCATATATCTTACTAGTATATTCATCATGTGAATGAATTTGTTTAATCGGTTCCGTTTTATTCTTGTTAGCTTCCAAAATTTGTTTTTTGATTTCATTATCATATTCCTGATCTATTTCATCTAACCATCGTGTGATTATTTCATTAATTTCTGTTGCAGTAGGTCGTTTATCAAAATCTTTATCCATACATTTCGTTGCTAATTTAATATAGCAATCAGGTCCTAAACAGATAGGTCTTGTTCCATCGATAATTCTTGTTACAAGATAATCATCAAACGGAATTCCGTCAAATGCTCTTTGTCCGGTTGAAATCTCTGTCATGATAACTCCAAGACCGTAAATATCCGATGCTTTAGTATATGGTTGACCAACTAAAACCTCAGGTGCTATATATGGAAGAATACCACAAATTTTTCCTTCCTTTTCATTTTTAGAAAGTCCAAGATCTGTGATATATGCATGTTGCAGAGCATCTCCTTGTAAAATATTACCGCTGTGTAAATCTCTGTGAACGAGTTCTTGCGCATGAATTGACTCAAGATCAATAACTATACCGTTCAAGATATTCAATTTATCCTTCCATTCCAATTGTGATACTTCTACAAGGTTTTGTCGTAACGATCCTTTTGGTGCTATCCCCATGACAATAATATAATCACCATCATTATTTCTTGACACTCCATAACATTCCAAGAACGAAGGATTCTCATAACCAATTTCACAGTGATTTTTCAATTCCTGAATAAATTCTTGCTCATGTCCATTTGAATTACGAATCACTTTAAGAGCAACATCTGACCACGAACTATTAATTCTATCATACCAACGTGCCCAATATACAGTTGCAAATCCTCCTTTTCCCCATTCCTTGATAATGTTGACCTCATTATAATCAATCCAGGATAATTTAAATCTCTCATCGTCTAATATTCTCTTAAGTTCACGATTGATATGATCGGGTGATTTATTAGTTTTCAAAAGACTTTTATATTTCGTGAACCAATAATTTGCATTCTGAATATCTCTCTTTGTACCGATGCCATTTCGATAACAATCAGCAACATTAATCATTGCTACAAAACTACCCATATTAGCAGATTTTTTATAGTATTCAAATGCTTTATTATAGTCTTGATCAACTCCTTCTCCATATTCATAACTTTTACCAACACTATTCATTCCATAAATATTACCCAAATCAGCGGATCTCTTACAATATTCAAATGATTCCTGATAATTTATCTCTACTCCAATTCCATATTTATAACAAAGACTAAGATCTTGCATCGCATCTGAATTTCCTAATTCAGCTGCTTTCATTTAATATTCAAAAGCCTTCTTTTCGTCTTTCTCAACACCATTACCAAGTTCATAATTGCGACCAAGTGTACGAAGTTGTTTAGAGTCCATTTTTTTTAAACAAAGAGAAAAAATTCAATCTCTAAATAAAATAAAACTTTAATTGTCTGGAGCGTAACGGAGGACATTTAATGTTTGATCAAAGTGGTACAAAAGCTACGTCAATAGTTATGTTTTTGATTAGCTCATTAGTTTCCTAAATTGTTTGTATCTAAAATGTAATTTTAAAAGATTTTCACGTATGCATGCATGCATATTTGTATTTTAGTGCAACAAACCCAACCCATATTTTATTAATGAAGTCGCAGTCATTTATTGAACAAAAAATTCCAGCCAATAATTTAGTTGTAGACTTGGGATCGCTAGTATTGCTTAATACTGGACCGGTTCTGTTGTGTATTATCGATATTTTGGAGATGTCTCGTAATAAATTTATAGAATTGGATAATAAACTTGTTGAAATTTATTAAAGACAGAGGGATCGTCACAAAAAAGTTATAGCATATTCTTGCTACAAGTAAATGAATAATACTTTATTTGCAGAAGGCTGCTAAATGTCTAATACAATTAAATGAACTTTATTAAATAATATACTTTAGTATTTATACATATGACCAGGGAATTTCAACATGGCAAGTACGTATAGGCTATTTTTAAACATCATAATATTCATCCTCGCAAACTTCTTTGGTAATTCCATTAAGGCGAACTGGTTGAAGTGAAGGAATATCTAAAGAATAAAAGAAATATTGTTTAAAATTTTGCAGTATAAATTTTTTACATAAGCGATTTAAAAGTTTCATGTTTTCTCACCAGTTAAAATATTACGAGACGACAAAGATACTTGAGTAAAATCCAAATTCAAGAAGGACAAATGCGGTAAGCCTATATAAAAATAATATCAATTCAAAAATTAATAAATGCTATATTTGATTATGGGAAAGTCGTACAAGCGTAGAAAAGATATTTACCTCATAATTCTCTTACTACTTTATCAGTAACACGCGTATATCCAACATCAAGATATTTTAATTTCATATTGGCAAATTTAAATTTACGGATTTTATATAATGATACATTCTTGATACGTGTTTTGTTTAAACTAAGGTGAGTAAGTTCGCTCAGATCTATTTAAAAATTTTTATCAGGATATTAATAAAATTTTTGTATGGCATTAAATATTTGTAATAAATAAAATGTATTATGAATAAAATAGCAGATAGCGTCTAGATAAACAATGCCGAATCCATAATTGAGGTTAGATCCAATATTAATGGTCGTGAATCTTATGATGATAAATATACAAATTTTATAACATTAAATACCTTTTAGGCAGACATTCAAACATCAGTCAATTTCTAGACAAGGATAATAAAGTAAGACTGAAAAAAAAGAAGTCGCTTTCAATAACACGAAATAATTAATTAAAATTAAAATCATTCATTAAATTAACAACTTCTTAATTCCTGCAAGATGCATAACTCCCGAGTCGGTTATATTTTTAAAGCCAGTTAAGTCCATCCTTATCAATGGTAATTCTTTAAGGACATATAGTGAGATCGAAACCACGTCTTAAACAAAACAGCAATACCTAAAAACCAACTACGGTAACATTTGCCAGAAAAGTCTTGCAATATATCGTCCAATTCTTCTTCTCGATTCGGAAATTAATAAAGTTAAGAGATTTGAATTCTATAAATGTAAAGTTGATTATTTAATATTTGAACTCTATAAATGTAAAGTTGATTATTTAATAATTTAAATATGATTATCAAATAAAAGTTCAAGACAATAACTTTTTCTTACCTTTGACTATCCATTTATATTCAAATTGCCAATGCCGTCTATTTCTTTAATCTAAGCTTAATCAAGTTTTTACATTGACGTATAGTTTTCATTACATCTTGATCATAAAGTTGAATCCTAGATAGATCCAATACTTTTAAATTTCGAAAATTCGAAGGTATTACCGGTACAAGCGAAGGTGTTAACTATACACTATCAAGATTGAGGCGTTGAAGATTTTGTAAGGTTGTTAATAATAAACAGAAAAAATAATATCGGCTTCATATAATTGAAATTTTATTACCGGTAAAATTTATTTTTTAATATAGGTATTTACGTTGCAGGTCCGCCAAAACAGCTTCCATCCAACATAGGGACGGTATGATAAGTTTAAATATTCCAAAGTTGGCAAAGGCATAGCCTGCGAAAAGAGTCGCAGGCAATTCATAGGCGCCTTTGTCTTTGTTAAATATAATGTTCTTAGCTCATTAAAGTTTAAAATTTTGCATAAATATTTTAATATTTGATATTGTATGATAATACATATACTGAAAAAATAGAATAAATATTCAAACTATTAAAGAAGGTTAGGGTATGATCTCGAGTCCGACAGTTCATAACACCATGATATTCGAGATATTACTAAACTATAATTTTATATATAATAGTATTAGGCCGCACAAAGTTGGTTTTTCGTTTTGCATTACGTGGAATCTGGATTTTTTTTTATTAATTTACTGCAATTAATAGAATAATGTTCACATCTAAGGTTATGAAGGTTAATTTTTCGGCAACATATTTTTTCCATTAGTCCTATCGAACAATTACGGGAAATTAAGGTGACACTGGATGAGAATAGCTGAAAAAATAATTGTCAAAAATCGACCGATTGGGCAATTGAAAAAAATTATACTGATTGAAAAATTGAAAAATGGGTTGTTGAGTAAAACAAACGAAAAATCAACTCTGTGTGTGTCCTTAACTAATAGGATATTTTATGTTAAAATACAGGTAAAATTTTTTATCTATCGGTTATCAGCTCAACATTATGTATGCTGATTTTGGTTACAGATGAACTTTGGGTATCGCTAATTATTTCAACAAGGAATTGTACGACTTGAATTAGTTATCTAATATGATATTTTACAAATTACTAGAGATAATGAACAATTAAAAGGTAAAATTTAAATATTTTTGTAATAATACTCAATATTTTAATAATATTTTTTAAAAAAAGTGTGAGCCAGCCCTATAAGAAAGTGGTTCGGTTTGTGGAACAGGTTGTGCGGGAATGCTCGAAATTGCACGGATTTTGTAGCACGCACAGGCAGTGTTGTCACTTGGATCGGACCTGTACTCGCGTTACGACCGGTTTTTTTTAGCTCTGATCATAGACAAATTTAGGCAAATTGTGTAACTCACTAATATAAATTTATCTGATTTGTCATAATTTGGTGATTATAAACATAAATGTATTAGGTTTGCTTGGTACTTGTATAAACCTTTTTAAACGTATAAGGTAAAGTTTCCTTTTATTGAGGTTTCTTAGGTAAAGTTCTATACATCGAAATATATGAATTTTTAAATTTGACTGAATCAATAATGTTTCTTTTCACGGCTGAAACCCTCCCTTTATATAATTGTTAATTTTAGCTTAGGACTTAAGCTCCCTCTGAGAGTCTTCTACTCCTTTGAGGAGTCTTTCAACTTTCTGGGAGTAGGGATGGGTATGGTTATGGTTATAGCCGTTTGTGACCAGCTATAGCCATAGCTGATTCTAGTCAGTCAGAGGTGCTTAGCTGACTGACTAAATTGTAGCTGAGGGTGGGTATTTAGCAATAAATATATAAATATGAAATATAAAATGAATATAATTAATAATATATATATATATATATAT
>QKWP01001955.1:19237-32320 GCA_003550325.1 Gigaspora rosea
ATATATATATCACTTTCACTTTAGCAAAAACGAAGGGTTTCGAAAAGAAAATGAATCATTTATTCTCTTCTTCTTCGGTGACACGCATCTTCATTCCTCTTTCTTTTTTAATTTTAATGACCGACGTATCCTCTTCTAACTTAACCGTTGCACCTTCAATATTGACCCTATTTGAAAAACACATTTATATAAATAAAAAAAAATTATACTTTCAAATATTTTTACAACTTACTCTGAAGAAAATGAAAACTCCAACTTAAATGTCTTCTCCCACTTATTTTTTACAATTTTTCCTTGCATTTGTTTGAACAAAGGTATATCACCACTTATTTTTATTGTTTTATTAGTTAAGGATTCTATCTGGACACTTTTTGCAACTACCCGCATTCTTGAAATAATAATGTACCTTTGGATTAAAATAAATATTAGTTAATAATATCAAGCGTTAACCACAAATCACAACTTCACATACATACATGACATTGGAATAGGGATAGATACGGTTACAGTTATAGCCGTTTGTAACTGGCTATAGCCATAGCCGATTCTAGTCAGTCAGAGGTGCTTAGCTGACCAACTAAATTGTAGCTGAGGGTGGTATTTAGCAATAAAATTGCACAGGGGTTGCCGAACAGATGAACTAGTGGTTTCTGATTTTCGTGAAGAGGTGGGTGGGCAAATCTTGTGAGTGGAGAGTGAGAGAGAGTCTGTGGCGAGTGTATTTATGTGATTTTTAGCCAATGCTTGGTGTAATGCCACGTGATCAGTAGATTTCCCTTGTGTAATATCACCTGACTGGCTGGTCTGTGTAACCCTCTGATCAGCTTATTAGTGTCCATATGCTGTTTTCGAATAGATCAACATGGATTAGTCCGATAAACGGAAAATCTCATAAAGACTATACAATCATCACATCACGTGAAATAATGCATACATCATTTGTTTACTTGCACTAACAAAAATTGGCCTAAACTAATCTGTAATCTCAATTATCTCAAGAATGACTAAACCAATTTTGATGATCTAGCTGTCGTTAGAATCGGAAGAATTGGCTCTACAACTTTAATTAAAGGATCAAAGAACATTTACATAGTAAAATAATTGATCGGCTATAGTCGGCTATTAACCAGTATGACCGACCACACTTAACCGGCTATATGCCAATAGTCGATAATAACTGACCGAAACCGACCGTAACCAACTGAACCTATCCCTATCTGGGAGTTTCTAACTCTTCTCGGGAATCAAAAACTCCACTATGCTATGATTATCATTCTCACACTATGCTCAAATAAGAAATTGATAGGGTAATACTAACAATAAATACTAATAAAAATAATATAAAAATACAATAAAAAATATAATAAAAATAAAAAAATTTTTAGTCATGACATCATCCCTCCCTTGAAAAATTGAGCTCCTGTGAGCCATTTAGTATATGATCCATTTCTATTCTTCTTTGGTCTTGTGCTTCCTTTAATAATTGATTAGTAAAATCTCCATATATTTTTTCAAGAATGAGATAGTAACATGTTCTAAGGTACATATACTACTCAGTTACCGCTCCCTCAGGTAGTAAAGAGTTGATGTACTCTTTTTGACCTTTTTGCAACAATTTTTCCTTTCTCCATTGAGAAATAAGTCTGCATAGAAATATAGCAACAAATCAGACCTCCAAAAGTAGATGTCAAGCTACATGTAATTATTGGCCGATCAGATCAATTAATATGGACAGATGTAGAGTTTAATAGCTTTACAATTCACTCGTGACGTACCTAAGTTTGTTTCTTATTTTTATCTAAACATATTGTCCCAGGCTTAGTTCAAATTTGTCTTGTTGAAACCCGTTGGGAGAATGCGTCTACAGAATTCTCATGGATCTGCAAAAATCCATTTAGAAATCGTACGAATTCTGTGCAGTTGAGGTGAATTCTGTATTTTTTCGAGGTGGTTTGTGTACAAATGGTAGTGGTATCTGTACAGACAGGAGTGAAAAATGTGTGATGGGAGCTATGCCTGTACATAGTAAAGTGAAATATGTATAAAACCGCTCCACTTTCTATCATGTTTAAGATGACCTCAATTCGTTCAATAAAGCATTTAAGTCTAATAAACACATAGGAAGTAGACAATGTTGTTCGAAGTGACCTATCCCTAACAAACAATTAGCCGTGAAGTTTATTGTTGTTTATTGTTTATTGTTATCTTGTCTATTTCTTTATTATTGTTAAGCGATTGTATTTCTTGAAATCGTGACTGTTGAACAATAACGTAGCTATCAGAGCTTATGATATTGTAGACTTTCCGCAATACCCGATTGTGCACCACCGCTACTTGTGACCCCTTTCGGTTGAGATTGACTGCACGAATCTGGATAATCACCTTGATGGCTTATAGCATGTCTTCACATTGTCACCAACTCCATAATTATTGTCCAGGAGTTATAGAAGCATTGATCGGAATTTCTGGTTAGACAGCTATAGGAAGATGCATATTGGAATCAGTGTAAAAAACTAAGTTTGAAATTTCTGTTCACATGAGAAAATGTTTATTTAATTTATGTCCTCAAATAGTAAACCTCTCTTTCCCTCTCTCTCTTTCTCAAACAATAAATATATTTAAAAATATTAATATGAATTTGATTACTAAAAATTTTTAATAATTAACATAATAAGAAAATTAAATGAATGAATAGTTTGATTGATAAAAAAAATAAAATAAAGAAAAATTAAGGTTTAAAGTTATGTATTATATTCAAGTTTTTATTTAATTAAAGAAGTGTCTTTTTTTGCTAATTTTACTTAGAAGTTGAGATGAGTTATCTCATTTAATTTAGTATGTGACAACATTTTAAACCCTTATAAGAGGATATCTCCTGTGTCTGATATACATACATAATGGGAGTAGATAAATTATTTTGCAATAAATTAAAATCAAATTAATACATCAAAATAAACCTATAATTACCTTTCAAATTTTAATATTTCATGCCTTCATAAGACTTCATAAGTCATTGCTATAATATTTCTGTATTTTCTTTGTTTTATATAAAATAGCCAACACTTTCTTTAAACATGAAATTCTCTCATATTTTGTACATTAACGAATATAATAAAAAAAAATCGAAAAAATATTTTTAATACTTCTTAGCATTATTAGTACAATAATGCGTTTCTAAATTAGAGCAATCAATAACGCGTTTCTAAATTAGAGCAATTAGATCCTGTTAGAGTTCTGACCCGGGTCAGAAAATACCGACCCGGACGGTCAGGCATTTACCCGGGTCAGAGCAATTTTCGACCCGTGTCGGGTGACCCGCACGAGTCAACCGACCCGGGTCATAACTCTAGATCCTGTCAAGTATTCTTTAACACATCTCTAATTTCAGAAATATTAAATTAAATACAGTAAGTAAATTAATTCTCGTACAAAATTCTAAAGTAAACAATTGCGATAGCATATTGCATTGGCAAAGCAAATTTGCACCGTGAATTGATGATGCAAATTTTTATTTTATTGTTGTATTTATACCAGTATTCTTATAAAAATATCATATTTTATTTGAAGGTAATGTATCTGCATCTTTTTTTGATATCGATATGCCACCAAGACGACCCAGTACACGCTCAAAAACATTAAAAAAAAGACCACTTACCCCCTATAACCAGGATACTATTTTTAGTGATAAAATTTATACTTCTTTTTCCGTAATAATTGATGAAAGTGGTCAGGGTTTTCAGACTTCATAAAAGTAACGCCTATTCAAAATACTTTAAATAAAAGATACCGAGTAAATATTGTAAATGGCGTTTAACCCGAATTAAAAGTATCTTTTATCCAATTTATGCCTTTCATAATCATGAAAAAAATATGCACCCTATATAGTACTCTAGATTATGAAACAAATATTCATTCAACCGTTTGCTTTTACGTGGTGAAACCAAAGAGCATAGAACATTCTCCGATGTTACGTGTATTTATGTTGCTAGAGCAACTGAAAAACCCAATGGTTTTCTACCCAAACTACGCCGCCGTCTATGTGTACGATCTTTTTTTTGGAACCGTCTCAGGTTTTCAAAAAAATACTGAAATTGGAAAAGTTCGATTCTTAAGTTATATTCAGTACAAAGAAATAGCCGATGAGCAGGTCGATACTATAATAAATGATCAATATCAGTTTTATGGAAACGGAGAGTTGGATTTTGAGCGTATTAAAAATATCTGAAAATGATAGTAGAGAGGACCAACCTGAGATAATTGAACTATCGAGTGATGAAGATCAGATCCCAGACTTAATTGAGATTTCAAGTGACGAACAAGGCCAAATACCTGAAATCATTGATTTATCAATCGATGAAGAATTGTTGTTTGAAAAAGGTCAAATAGCTGTTTCTAGAGATCGAACTCCTGAAGCAGCTAATATAAAATTAAATCTATAGCGTATCTTATCTTTGATTCTATTACTGTAATCATGTCGTTTTAATTTTTGTTCTATACTGTACATCTTGTAAATATGAAAATGATAAAATTTTAATTAATAAAGTTCATTATCGTTATCTTTATGTGTAAAATCTACTTAATAATAAAAAAGTTTATTTTAATTTAGTAAAATAAAATTCTGACGTTATTAATTTGAAAAGACGAATGTTTATTAAACATCTTACGTTAATAAAATTTAAAAAGTGCTAAAAATTTTTTTTATAATCGTTTGATATAGAGTGCAGATCACGGAAATTTTACACACGGATTATCTACGCAGCATTACGGTTTAACTTTTGATACATATGAAAAATGTATTAAGGGTTGACCGAGAAATTACTCAACTAATTAATTTGTTTCAAATGTCTTTTCGATTCTTTCTAAACATTTAATTTCGATTCTGATTTCCTAAAATAAATATTCTGGAAGTGATATTTATAATTTATTTTATACAAAAATTATATAAATTAACCGTATCTACTTTAAAAAATTTATTAATAAAATCAATAGACAAAAAAAAATACCAAAATTATATGTTTGTAAAACTTTTCATACTAGATTTTTTCCTAAAAAATATGTTTTTGAGTATCCAATTTTACTTGTTGGAATTGATTTAGAATTACTTGAGAAAAATGGATTTATTTTTTTTGAATAATTTTTTATTTAAGTTTGTAGTTCATAATCGACTATTTAAAAGGATTAACTGTTGTTTTTTTTAAAGACTAAGGTACAATAATAGAATGGCTATTTTATCATAAATAACAATGACTATATTTGTTGTGTTAACGAACATGATCTTACCAAAGGTACGGCAAAAAAGAACAGGACAATAGAAGAAAATCTATTCTTGCATATCAAAAAACATGTAGATGTCATTCATCTCTTTAAAAATTTTAATGTAACTTATATATTATTATCTCATGAGTAAATATTAATAAATTTTTTTAATTATATATACTGTATAAAGAATATGCCAAAGGAAAATCTATGTCGAGTTGAATTAGTCACAATACCAATTTTTTGGTTATGCGTTAAATCCTGTTAGCTTTTATTATTGTTACGATAATACTGATGCTTTAAAGTCATTGTTTTGGAAATTAATAATGCTTTTGGTGAAAAACATTTGTATATTTTGAATCGTGATACCAGGCTTGGGTACGTAAATTTGTTAGTAAATAATTTGAATAATTTGACTCTTTAATTCAGTAAATATATCTAAACTTATTTGTACGATATTTTTATAGGCTTGATATGAGTTTTACTATAAATCGCGCATTTCATGTATCATCTTTTAATGATCGAAAAGGCATATATAAAGCATTCTGTAAAGATCCTAGGTATCTCTATATGAGACTAGTTATGTATACAGATTCTTCTCATCCTGATGATATTTCTAGTGAAAATGTTACTTATAAGAACAATACGCCGATACAACGATCTAGAAAAAAATTGGTTGCGACAGCATCTGGACATTTATATCCTCTAAACCTGCTTAGTGTAATTTATGCAATAATGACATATTCATTAGAGATTTTCTTAACTATGCCACGTATTCTTAAAAAGTCATATAAATTGCATTATTATAAAAATTTAGGAATATATCATAGACCTATTCCAATTGAGGGGACAGTTGTGAAACTAGATCCAAATTTCATTGATTCGTAAGTATTTAAAAAATATTTTTACTGGTAATTAATTGTTTTACCTTAAAATATTTATTATTGACTTTTATATATTTTTTTTAATAAAAAAAATATGCGCAAGAGATAATTAAAAATATATCAACATACATCTTCCAGATACGAACATACTTCCAATTCAAATATATACCGATAACTATAATGACAATTATTCATTTTTTACCAATCTTTTAATTAATCAAAATTATATCGTGCCTTACTTTTCGGATATTTTGAGAAAGCATGGGATTGTGATAATTTACCAGCATTGTTGCTTACTTTTTAATCATTCTAGTATTACAGTATTATTGAAGATGACTTAAAAGACGAATGTGATAATTCAATACAAAGGTGGTATTGGAAAAAAATTTAGATGATGAGAATTCTGGAGGTATTAAATCGAAACAAGAATTTGATGAAATGTTGCATTCACATTGGTCAGCTGAAGGTGTTGATCAAGCTTTTATCGCCAGTATAGCGCAGAATGACGATTATTTTGATTTAAGACTTAAAGCAATTGTATATATTTTTTCATTATTAATTCTTATATTAATTTAAAACTTGTATTTTTTTAAAAAAAAAATCTAATATACTTTTTATCAATTTATAGATTAGCTCCCATAAAAATATTGCAATAGCACTCATTAGTAAAAAACAATAAAAATTAAATATTAGCATTATTTGGATATATCAATTTATACCTATTGACTATTCCATCAAATAATTCGATTAAACGTCTACAACCTTTAATTTCAAACCAACTACTTATTACCATTTCCACCACGGTATATTCCATATGAAGGTAAAGAATCAATAGTACACTTAATTGATAGATTTGTCTTTTTAGATAATTATTCAATATTTAAAGAAAGGTGAGAAAAATGAAATATTTATTAATGGTGGGATTAATAGCATGTGCATATAGAACAGATTTAAGTTCTGGCAATTGACTACAAGATTTATCGATGGATATAATATGAATCCATTTTAGGTGAGAAGTGGTTGTGGGAAGGAGTTATTAAGTTGATAAAGTGTGAAAAAAATTATAAAAAGGAAATTTGTAAGATTAATGATGAAGAAAAGAAAGGAAACATTCTTGAAGGATGGGATGTTGCATATGAAAGAAAGGTAATATTTTTAGATTTTTAAATGTTGATTTTTGATGTTATTTATGATTATTTTATTTTTAGCCAATAATAATAAACTTGAACTAATGACATTGCCGTCACCTTTACTACTTTTACCAAGTAAAGATGAGAAATTAAAGGAAGATAAACAATTTAGATTATGGTATTTTATGAAATGTTATAGAAACGAGGTTGTTTAGAAATAATGATCCTTAATAAATCGAAATCAATAGTAATTTTATTTAAAAAAGCATATAGATATATAAATAAATGCGTCCTATAATAAAATTTTATGCTTGCTATATTCTCCTATTCAAAATTTTGTATTTGACTTCCTAGATAAATATTAGTAAAACAACGAATATTTAATTGACGACTTCTAGAAAAATATTCGTAAAGCAATGAATATTTTAATATTTTTTTATCTAATATTTAAATTAAATTTTTTTTAAAAATTTAAATCAACGGTTATAAATATGTAAAATATTAGTTAAACATGAAAAAGATATTATATTTTATCTAATATTTAAATTAAATTTTTCGTACGTGTAAATTATACTACTTTTAATAATTGAAGCTATTAAATAGTAAAATTTAGACTTTATTAAGTACGTATTTATTTTAGCAAACTATCTCATTCTACGCATTAATATTTGCTACAAATCGCTTTAGAAGAGAATATCTATTTAGTAACTAATTTGTCATTTGACTAAAACATGTAATAACGAATTTTTTAAAACTTTAATGCATCATTTTTAGGTCATAAAAATATTTAGTCGTAAAAAACAAGCCGTAAGAGCAATGGATTAATAATGTAGTGAATTAAAAATATGCGCATGTTAGATAATATTAGCAGTTTCTTGATTTTTTATAACCAGTGGGTCAATTTTTGTAAACCTTAAAAATTTATATGTAAAAAATATTTATTTGAAATAAAAGCCGGGTCTAAAATTCTCGTATGATATAATTTCGGCATATTTGTAATTATATATATCTTTTAACCATTCATAGAATTCTTCAATAGTCTTCATATCTTTTTTTAAAGTTTCAAATCACTAAGTAATGCATCATTAAAAACAGGTGTTATCTATACCACTTCTATACCCCATTGGATATATGCCCAATGTTAAGAACCAATTTATTCAAGAAATCAGAAATGCATTAAGCAATCCTGATGATAATGAAAAAACAAAAGGTTTAGGGAAAATTTAATGAATGGGGTAACTTTACAGTTACTGATATCATTATTGGTGGGGCTATAACAATAAAAAATTGGTCAAAGATTAGCAATGAAAACAAATCATGTTTAAACTCTTATACTTGACAGAAACGGTCGGGAAATGTAACCTTATGATGTCATATTCCGGTAGAATTTCTTGCGCATAGTCCATTTCTCCTCTTGGAATAATGATAATTGGTTCCTGATTTTGCAATCTAGTTATTTTTAAATCACCATGATCACTAAGCAATGTTTTCGTCGCAAAAGCAATATCAAATTTACCTAAATTTCTTCCGTTATTTAAACCAAAACTATTAATAAATTTAATTCATAACTTTATTTCCTTTTCTAGGTCTTCAATATCTATTTCACAATTATCAAAATCAAGATGCAATTTGAATCTGGAATTATTTTGGGATTTAATTATATTTTTGTTCTCATGACTTTGTTACTTATGATCTTTTACTTGTTGAATAATGTTTTTTAAATCATCAAGAATTTCAGAACAATTACCGTAGGATGACATAGACGCAAATAATAATTATGTATTAGCATTAAATCGGTTAATTAAAAATTTATTAATTATCGAAATTATAAGTTAAATTATAATATACCAGAATTATGATTCCAACATTTCTGATAAAGGTTAATAAATTCTTGTGGCGTTCCAACTTTAGGTGATTCTCGAACACCTCTAATTATATCTAACACTAAAGAAACATTATAGTCCTCGAGAAAAGGTGAAGTACCATCGTTACAGATTTCCCATATTAAAACCATTTAGTTTTATTAGATCAGGGTCCTTTTTTTTAATAATCTTTCAGACGGTGTATATTGGGTAAAGGAAAAATTAAGAGAATTATGAACTTTAGATATTGCAACATTTGCTAATTTTGGAACGCCATCATTCACAAAGATATTATAAGGATGCTAATAAATTAAATTAAAAGTAATGAGATTATAAAGTCTAATAATTTATATTAGATAAAATGTCATATAAAATGAAATGCAAAGAAACATTACCAATTCTGCATAGACGATTGACTGATCATAGAGGCATTTTAAGCCAACAACAATCTGACGTACTAATTCTAATTTATCATTCCAACTTAATGGAGATTTTGATAAAGCCGTTTGCCTAAGATAATGATGTAAATCTCCGTTATTAGTGTGTTCACGGACGAAGTAATAACAATTACATTTTTATCTATTACAACATAGCAACACTAATATTTTATAAATAATGAAACTTACCATATGTAAGTCCAAATACTTTAAGAACATTTGGGTGATCAATCTTACCGCTAACGTCGTCAAGCTATAATAAATATAATATTTTTAAAAAAAAAGTTACTAATAGTTCAAATTATGCACGTAACCATAGTGCTAAATAAAACACCAACCTCTACGTTTAATCTCATAACATCTTTATCATTACATTTTTTAACATTTTTCAACTTTTTTAATTTTATCAGTTTACTACTCCATTTCATTACAGTGGAATCATCATCGCCCGTTTGTTTCAATTCCTCATTGCTGTCGTGCTTAGCCTGGCCATTGAATCATTATGTCAAAACACCACAAAGAACGCTACAAGAAAGCCATCGAATCACCACAAGAATGTTGTTAAAACATTGCAAGAGTTTTTACAAGAGTGCCAACGAACTCCCATATCGAATCACCATCAAGTTACTACAAGACCCAAAGATTAGAAATGTTTTTTAATACAAAATAAAAAAAGCAAAAAAGAGTAAAAAAAAAATACTTATACTTGTGATCGTCAATCTTCTGTAGGTTATTAGGAGTGTGTAATGGAGCTGAGGAGTGGAGATCTAGACCTGGGCGTATGAAATGAAATAATAATATTAAATAATATTATTAATAATGAAAAAAAAACTTATAGGCTTTGAGTTGTCTTACCTTTGTTTCTTTTATCTTACAATAATTGAGCATGAATATATGATTCAGTTTTTTTAACAATAAAAGAACAGCTATAAAATTTCTTTATGATTAATTACTTACCTTTGTCTATTCTGAGTTTCAAAAAAAAAAGAAATCCCAGTAGACAGGTTATTTTTAAAAAATTAACAATCAAGACTTTGACCGATCGAACAGGATACATATAAATTTATATGATTTTCATATAAAGTGACAATTTTTGCATTACTATTAAACTTGTGTAACATTGGAGTTGTCCCCCCATAATTTTACTAACCCCTAGGTAGTATTAAAACAATTAAACTAAATTTATATATATTTTTTATTAATATTATTGATAATTAAAAATTGATTTTACAAAGATAATGATTAGTTAAATAGTTATATTATAAAATCTTAAAATCTGATTGGTTGGCCCGAAGCTACCTTTTGCTATTGGCTTCCCCATATTTAAAAACTACTTAACTGATTTTAGTATTAGTTAAATTTTTAGAAAAATTAATTAAATTTTTAAATTTTTTTTATATATATTTAAGATAAAGTTTAATTAATTTTTATATAAAAAAATTTGCAATATTTTTTATATAATAAATTAAAAATTCAATATTTTAAAAACTATCTGATAAAAATACTTAAAATTTTTTTTACAAATTTATTATAACCACTATATTTATATATATAAAAGTTAAAACTGTATCTTTAAAATTGATCAAGATATTAATCTACTAACAAAATTTATCATCCAACTCACGTAACATATTTATTTATCATCTAAAGCATATTTATTTATTGTCTACAGCATATTTATTTATTTTACTTGTTAAAGTTTTGTATTTGAAAATAAGCTACCCTTTATTATGCTTTAAATTACTTAAAATAGTAAATAACCCGAAAATAAGCTACCCACAGTTTTTTTTGTTAAAAATTGGCAAAAAAAGGTAGCTTATTTTCATCAACATACAGTAATCTGCCCAAAGATACACAAAATTAAAATTAACCTATATCTATCTCTAAAAATAATGAAGATCAAGTAGCAGTTTCTGAAGTATAATTATTTTAATTTAATATTATGATAACTTTATTTTATAACTAATTTACTTATATAAAATTTTTAGACTGTTAAAAAAAGTGGTGTGCCAAAAATTTCAAATGTTTAGAGTAAAGGTGCACCAAAAGTTCAAAGTAAAGGTGCACCAGAAGTTCAAAGTAAAGGTGCGCCAGAAGTTCAAAATAAAGGTGTGCCAAAAGTTCAAAGTAAACAAACTACCCAAGTTCAAGACAAAACAGAAAAAAGTAGAACAAGTGGGGGTGAGTCAGTAGAAAAGGGTCAATCATTTTTAGTAAAATGTTTTTTAATTTTTAAACTAAAATATCTTGACAAATATTTAATCAAATTTGCTAAAAAATTTTTTATTTTAATCTTGAAAATATATAGAATTAAAATAAAAAATAATTTATTAAATTTATTAAGATAGTTGTTAAGATATTTAAGCTTAAAGTCAAGAAAACTTTTACTTAGAAAAAATTTGTCCCTTTTCTACTGACTCACCCCCAAGTATAATTATTATAATTTAATAATATAATAAATTTTAATTTTATATCTAATTAACTTGTAATTTGTTTAGACTCCTAAAAAACACAGTGCCCCAAAAAGTTCTGAAGTTCAACAAGAAACTTGAGTAATTATTATAATTTATTACTATAATAAAATTAAATTTTATAACTAATATTTTATATACAAATTTAACAGTTTGCTAAAAAACAAAATGCTATACAAAATCTTAAAGAAGATATTGCAGAAGGATCAGGTATAAGTTTTACATTTATATATTAAGAAAAACCTTAACCTAGACCCGGGTTTTATGTTAATAATATAAACCTCATAGAGGTTTATATTAAATTTTTTTTTTTATTCTAGACCCAAATTTTACATATGCACAGCGACCCTCATATGATTAGCCAGTGATTGGTGATTATATATAAATTTTTTTTTGTGCACCATGATAATCAGTTTTTTGTTGTTTTGTTGTTTCGCTTTGCTTTTTAATTTGTTTTTGCTTCGCTTTCCTATTTTTTTTTTGAAAAACCTTAAACTAGACCCGGGTTTTATATTAATAATATAAACCTTATAGAGGTTTATATTAAATTTTTTTTTTTATTCTAGACCCAAATTTTATATATGCACAGCAACCCTCATATGATCAGCCAGTGATTGGTGATTATATATAAATTTTTTTTTGTGCACCATGATAATCAGTTTTTTGTTGTTTTGTTGTTTCACTTTGCTTTTTAATTTGCTTTTGCTTCGCTTTCCTAATTTTTTTTTTTAGCTTGTCGCCTTTCGGATTTGGTTCATTGTTAGTGTCATCGTGTTGGTGTCGTCGCAATGGTGTCATCGCAATGGTGTCATCCATTAGGTGTTATCGTTGGTATCATGTTGTCGCTAGTGTCAAGAGTTCTTGGAAGTAGCTTTTTTTTTTTTCTCTTGTTATTCTTGTATTTACTTGGTTTGCTTAGGTTCGTATGTTTCTGAGATTTATCGGGTCAACTGTGCACTCAAAATGACCGAACGAAGCGATTGATGACTGAACGAAGCGATTGATGACTGAACGAAGCGATTTTGGTAAGCTTTTTTTTTTTT
>QKWP01001955.1:35142-68049 GCA_003550325.1 Gigaspora rosea
TATATATTTTTTATATTTATTCTTCTTTTATGTTTATTTTTTTTTTTGCGGGTCTTGGATTCTTTTGTCAGTTCGGAAATGGATTTGCTCTTTCACGGTTTAGGTGAGTTTTGTATCGCAAAGTTCGGTAGTTTTTTTCTCTCAATATGCATTAACATTATATTCTCTATTTAGTTTTTTTGTGGATATTGGATTCTTTTAGTCATTGAAATCGTCGCTAGAGTCGTCGTTGGAGCCGTTGCTAAAGCCTTCATTATTGGAATTGTTGGGGTTTGGCTCTTTGGATAAGCTGCACTTTAGGTCTGCCTTTCATCATTCGTTGATTCCGGTGCATCACTTGGTCTTGGGTATGATTTCGTTATATGACGTCGTGGGTGGTGCAGTTTCTTTGCCATTTCAGGTTGTTGTTTCAGGTTGTCGTTACGGGTTGCCATTTCAGGTTGTCATTTCGGGTTGTCTTGGGTACAATTTCATTATACGACATCGTGGGTGGTGCAGTTTCTTTGTCGTTTTAGGTTGTCTTTGTGTGAGTTGGGCATGCGAATATGCAATTTTTTTTTTATATATATTAGTTAATAAATTCGGTTTTTTTTATAATAAATAATGTATGTAATAAATACGTTTTTTTTATAATAAATAAGTTTTTTTTAATAAATAACGAATTTATTATGTTTTTTTTTCTTATAGTTTTATTTTATTTTTTTTATTTTTATATTATTATACTGTATGAACTTGAAGTTTTTTTTTAGTTTTTTTTAACAATTTTTTAATGATCGAATTGGCGGTCACGTGACCGAATTTGATTGGTCGATCACGGGGTCGCCATGTCATATTTATCATGTGATTAAATTTGATTGGTTAGATATGGGTCTAGAATTAAATTAATTGTCTTAATGTAGACCTCTTTGGGGTTTAGGTTATTAGTGTAAACCCGGGTCTAGGATAAGACTACCCATATATTAATTAACAATATTTTATACTTTTATATAAATTAACTATTAATTAATTTAATTTAAAAAATTATAAGACTTTAACAAAATGTAATTTCCTAAAAATACACGAAAAACTACGAAAAGACAAAAAAAAAATAAAGAAGTTCAAAAAACTGCTACAACTGTAGCAGTTAAACTGAAAAAACCAGCTACTGTTCTAGTGAAAAAATTTGCTAAAAAAGACGATAATAAAGAGTCAAAAACAGAAGACAAAAAAATGGGAAGAACTGAATAGCATAGTGTTATGCATATTTTAAATTTTTTTTAAAAATTACAAATTTTTTTTTATAATAAAATAAAAATATACATAAACATATAATAATAAAAAAATTCTCTATATATCATTTTTTCAACTTTATTTACAAATTTGAAATGACAACAATTTAATAATAAATATATGAAAATTTTCAAAAACTTTTTTTTGACAAATATTTTTGATGACTACCGTAAATCGCCGTATACAAGATCCGGGTCTGTTACATTCCACCAATTTTGAAACCTACAATAGACCCATGGGTCTATTGTACATGGGGGGTCTGATGATCGAGGGTTTGATGATCGGTAAGTGCATTGTGCGCTATAAAAAGTTTGTTTGGAATTTTCTTTTTTTTTTTTTTTAGCGTTGCTCAAACTATAATTTATATGACATAGCGAAGAACTAGAGCGAGTTCAACTTTATAGTATTACCAAAAGTGAATTCGAGCTCAGTGATTTCTAACCAGTTCAAAAACTTTCAATGACGGGGAAGTTAATAAAGAGGCTGCAAGTGCGATTACAAAAGAACAACTTTTTTTTTTTTTTAAAAAAAAAAAATTAAATAAAAATGCAAAGAATCTTTTGAGGGCCTAACGAATCATTAAAAATAAACCAAAATGATACAAATATATTTAAGTTATCGTTTTATTTCATTAAGATTAATGTCTATACTATCTTGGACTTTAACTTTTAAATAACCTATCAAAATTAAACACTAGACATTTAGTTATCTTCTTTAAAAACTTTACATGTCGGGCAACTATGTTTAAGTAGTTTGTCCAAGGCGTGATTATGGGGCATACAAACATCAGTATGGTATAATTAACTTATTAGCATAATCTAACATGTGTAAAATTTACTTTACTGTTCTTCATATATATTACATAGTTAAAAAAATTTTACACTTTACATTTCTATCGTGATTCAAGTTTTAGTAAAAAGGTAGCGGATAAATTTTATTAAATTAAAGTGAAAGTATTAATGTGAAAATAAAATAGTTATTAATATATATTTAAGAGTCAAAAATGGGACGTAGTAAAACAGGTTTAAAACAAGCAAACATCACTAAAAAAAAAAGGGAAGTTGGAACGCTCGCGAAAAATTGGCAATTGTTACGTACCTCGAAAGAAATCCCACGGCTACTAAACGAAACACTGCAGAAAGGTTCAATATAACTCCAAAACAACTACGAGAATGGATAAAAAAAAAAACTGAATTAAAAAGTGCACCACCCGCTGTTAGACGGTTAAATATTGGTGGACGACCTAAGTATCCACTTTTAGAAGATGATCTTAAAACCTGGGTTAAATCTTTACGTTCACGACAAAAGATCGTATCTCGTTATATGGTTAAAACTAAGGCTAATCAACTTGCAAAGCAATCACGTTTTCTTTCACTTTATCCAACGATCAACGAATGCAAGTGGAGTAACAAGTGGGTTGATGGTTTTATGCGTCGTAATAATTTTAGCAACCGCCGCCGTACTACTGTAGCACAAAGGTTACCAGAAGACTTAGAACCTAAAAGAGATGAATTTTTGAGTAACATATTATATCATCGCATGCGCTACAATTATCCTCTTGCACTTATTGGTAATATGGATGAAACTCCATTAGCATTCGATATGCCTAGCAATTATACGCTTGAAGAAACTGGTGCCCAGACTGTTGGTATCCGTACAACTGGTTATGAAAAGTCAAATTTTACAGTTGTTTTAAGTTGCTTAGCGGACGGAACCAAGCTTCCCCCCATGATACTTTTTAAATTAGTAAATGTACCACGACAGGCATTTCCACGGGGCATTGTTGTACGAGCAAATCCAAGTGGATATATGAATGGTGACGAAATGATTTTTTGGATTGAAAATATATGGAACCGTCGAGCTTCTTTGTCTATCAATCCTCGTTCATTATTAGTTCTAGATGCATTTAGTGGTCATCTTACAGACTCGGTTAAAAACCGATTTAATGAGAAAAATACTAACATGGCAGTCATTCCAGAAGGACTTACTAAGAAATTGCAACCATTAGACGTATATATTAATAAGTCCTTTAAAGATAAGGTAAATAAATAATTTTTATTTTTTTAAAAAAAAACTTTGTATACTAACGGGTTTGAAAGAAAAATTTCCAAGAGCTCATAACGCTTTTTTTTACTAAATTATTATAAAATTTTAAAATTTAGGTTTGTTTTATTCAAAACTCATATATATTTCACGGCTTTATTTTCTAAAAAAAATTACGTATGATTATGAAATTATTACCTAATTAATGAATTACGTAATAAGATTCTATATGAACTTGATTTCGCATATTTTTTTTTTATTTTTTAACTAAATTTTATACCTTAATATCTCATGAGTTAAAATGTTAATTTTTTGAAGGTGGGTAAAAATAATATTTTCGTACAGTACTTGCATAACTATCATTTTATAAGTTTTTAATTATATATTTATTTAAGTATCGCAAATTCTATCTCGATTGGATGAGTGAAGAGATTAAAAAACTGACTCGTACAGGCCGTATCCAACGACCTGCTTATAATTTGGTGGCTGAATGGGTAATAAAATCATGGAACCAAGTTGATCCCGCTCTTATAAAACGTTCATTCAAGTGTTGCGGCATCTCCACTGCTCAAGATAGAACCGAGGAAGATTTAATGTTTAATTATGACTGGGTTAATAACCCAGAAGCTCGTAATAGAAATAATGAATTTATATATGCTAATGAGGATAGCGCAAGTGATGATGAAAGTATTGTTGACTTGACCCAAAACGATAATAACGATAATGATAATGGTGGCAGTAATGTTGACGATTACGGTGATGAAGATGATGGCGATGAAAATGGTGATAGTGACGACGATAATGGTAAAGATGATGGTGATAGTCTGAGTGAAGATGAAGATGAAAATAATCATAATGAAGACTGTGATGAAGACACATATTATGATGATGAGGTGGCCGAATACGTTAATTCATGGGATTAGGAATTTCCCAGCTTATAATTTTAGAATAGGTCTTAATTACAGAATAGCAAAGAAATATTGTATGATCTAACACATAAATAATCAATTTTAACAATTCATTAAAATAATGTGCCGATATTGGCAATTTGCTTCACAGTGGACGATTATGAAAAGATTTAACAATTTATTGGATAAATTGCCGTATTATGGGCATATATAAATTCGATTTAAATAAAAATTTATTTTTCTTAACCACAATTTCAATAACGCAACGATGGTACCAGCATCCAACTTGATCAGCGGCGCTAATTTTACAGTAAGCCAAATAAAACTCCTAAAAGCTACCATAAAGATAAATATATAAAAAATGAAAGCATCAGAAATTGAACTTGTTAATTTATGGGCATTAGGAAATGGAGTCTATTACATATAATTTTCCGAATTACTTATATGCATTAAAACTTTATGTACTATGATTATGGGACGCAAAGAAACCTATAGTATAATGCGCGAATACGAAGGATCACTTGCAGATTTAAATAGTTCATTAAACTTTAAACTGTGAAGGATTAGTATTAAACAGTGTTGTCATTCGGGCAATGGTTTAAATTTTGTTGGAATTGAATTTTGAAAATATGTAACGTTATAAGCTAAGTGCTGGACTATCTGGCAGACAGTTTGTACAATACTGGCATTGAGAAGACATGAATAAAGATTTATTTTTTTGTTTTTTTTTTTGTCGGATGTTATGCAGTTATATGTTCTAGATATCATACCTGGGTCTTTTAACATTTACACCCAATTTATATACCCGGGTCTTTTAATATTTATGATCTAGTTATAGACCCGGGTCTTTTACACTTTACCAAAATTTTGACCCACATAATAGACTCGGGTATAATACCTAGTGGATCTACTATCAAGGGGGGTCTTGTATATGGTGATTTACGGTAGTAGTATTTGCTTATGTTATTAGGAAGTATTTTCAATAGTTATTTTTCTAAAACTTTTTTATTTAGTTCATATTATACAAAACTTTTCAACCAAATTTTATTTTGATAAAAGACTTTGCAGACTTTGAGCCAAAAAATATTTTCTGAAGATATTAGAACCTTTTTTTGTTGTTTACTTACTAAGACTTTATTTATTTGGTTTATAATATACGAAAGTTTTTGAAACATTTTACAAGAACATCTTTGCAAGAAAACAAACAACTTTTCAAAACCTTGTACAAGCCAACCAGGACCCGGACATCTAGTATAGAGGTCATACTCAGTATTAAAGATTTGATGTTCTCAGTGTTGCCAGGAACATTTAAAAAAATTTAGGAACACTAAATTTAAAATTTATGTTCCCTATTAGGAACAAACTAGGAACATAAAAGTTAATTTGTGTTCTCTATAGAGATAGTTTTTTTGCATGAGAGAGAGAGAGAATTTTAGTTATAGAAATATTAAAAATTTTTGGGGAACATAAATTTAATATTTTATATTCCCAAAGAACAAAAAAAAAATTCAAATCTTTTTCACTGGTCATACTTGTTTTTTTTCAGCAAAAACCCCTGAATTTGAGAAATAAAAACTATTATGCCAATTATCTTGGCATCCAATTTGAACAAACTTTTTTAAAAATGAAGCACTCAGTGAGGCGCATCTAACAAAAAAAGTTCATTCAATTCTGGTTACTAGACCAAAAGTTATTTAAACAAATATATTTTGTTGTTTTTAGCAAATTGGGGCCAAAATTGGCCAAAATCCAGTTATGACCTATATGAGAGATGTCTGGGGTCCTAGCCAACCCAAACTTCTGACACTTCTAATACTTTGCAAGAACATACAACTAATTTCTTTAGCAATTTCTAAATTTCCAAAAACAATTCTTTAAAGAAATAATTTAGTTAGATGCAAGTTTTTGCAAGTTTTCGCAAGGTTTTGCTTTATTTATTTTTTCATTTCATGTTATTTGGTTTGTTTTTTTTATTTTATTTTTAAAATTTTTTTATTTATTTATTTTATTCTAGTACTTTGTGAGAACAGAACTATTACTTTCTGGTACTTTGCAAGAAAACAACCCCAGACTTTTTTAGCATTTTGTAACTTTTTTGGTATTTTGCAAAATCATTAACACAGCTTTCACAATTTCTAAATTTGCAAGAATACAAACTTTTACTTCAGAGAAATGACTTTATTTATTTTTTTTTTATTCAGTCATTTTACATTTTTGTTTTTCATTTGTTTTTTTTTTAGTTATTTTTTAATTTTTATTTTATTTTATTTATTTCTAACTTCTTCAATACTTTGCAACTTTTCTGTTACTTTATAGTATTATCCTATATTTACTTCTTCAAAGATATTAGGTAAAACTAGAGCGGTTAAGACAGTGAACACTTTGTGTAATCTCACTTTTGTTACTATAAGTTGATATAGCATTTTAATAAAACTTAACAAAGAAGATTTAAAGCAATTTGCAATTACGAAAGAGGCTACAATTAAAAGTACCGATATGAAAATACTAGTAATTGTTTAATTTGTGTTGTAAATAGTTGTATTTTATTATTGAGAAGCATGAAAACTTGATGTTGAACTTGGGGTCCACATCAGCCACTTTTATACTTTTTGAAATTTTACAAATATAATAAACTATATCTACTATATGTGTAATATATCTACAACTACTATTAATAATGTATATAGTTTAAATAGTTAAATATAATATATAGCATAAATGATATATATATAATATGGGAATTAATATTTTCACCATGGTATTTTGCTATTTCCACCATGGTTATACAAGATTTTCTATTTTTAGAATTTATGCACTTGTGTTACACAAAGGCACGGTGGATTTTTTTTGCAAAAATAATTTTTGGTTACATACTGCTAATGTTGTATAACATTACACAAGTCTAATTTTGGTAACCTAATCCTGGGTCAGCCGCATAAGCTTAATGCTAATGTGCACTATCTGATAATGCCCCCAGCGGAGTTAGACATAATTCTGGCCCACCCTAACCCTAAATCTAGCCAATCACAAACAATTAGTTTTTAGGGTTCCTAGATTTAGAATTAGGGTGGGCTGGAATTATGTCTAACCCTGCGGGTATTATCATGATAGTGCCCACTAGCATTAAGCTTAATGCTAGCAGGCCCAGGGTTAGGTTACCAAAATTAGACTTTGTAATATTACACAACATTAGCAGTGTGTAACCAAAAAATATTTTTGCAAAAACAATGCACTGAGCCTTTGTGTAACATAAGTGCATATATTTTTTTCGAATTCTAAAAATAGAAAATCTTGTATAACCATGGTGGAAATAGCAATTCCCTATAATAAATATCACGGCTATAGATGCTAGTGAAATTAAATCAGAGTGGTGAAATAATTTCACCATTTCACCAATCACCAATCGGTAATAGTGAAACTGGTGTAACTGGTAAATTGGTATAATTGGTATAATTGGTGAAATGGTGAATTGGTAAATTGGTTAATTGGTGGAATGGTGAAACAGCGGAATGGTGAAATGATGAATTTCCAAAGTCTGGAATTATTTCAGCCTGAAATTTGGTTAGCTTTTGTTCATGTTTTTATATTTTATGTTTTTACAGGCACACTTTGAGGTCAGAACTATTATAGGACTGAGCAAATTCACCAATTCACCATTTCACCAATTCACCATTTTACCAATTCACCATTTCACCAATTCACCATATTCACCACTTCATTAATTCACCATTTCACCAATTCAACAATTCACCAATTCACCAATTTTACCAATTTTACCAATTCACCAATTCACCATTTCAGCAATTTCACCAATTTCACCAATTCACCAAAATAAAATTTTGGTGTAATTCTGGTGAAACTATTTCACCATTTCATCTAATGAAATGGTTTAATTTCACCAGCATCTATAGTCACGGCTAATGCTAAAGTTGGCTAATGCTGAAGCTCGGGGTTTTGATTGAAAACTATAAGCCCTACTAAAATCCACATATACTCTATAAATATAAAATCTACACCCAAACCCTACTTTAACCCTATAAAACAAAAGCGAAAAAAATATCCAAAAAAAAATTTAAAATTTTATATCAAAATAGGTCAAAGCTTTAGCATCAGCCAACTTCAGCATCAGCCGTGTCAATAAATGAGATATCTAGAATATATGCTTTAAAAACTACATCTAGCAAATATGGTATATATGCCATATTTGCCTGCTGCAATCACCTAGCCAATCAGATTGCTAATCTAATAATAAATCTTTGATAACTCCTATCTCGTTAACTAGTGGTTATAAAGGAACATTCTATAGCTTATTAGAACCATCTCAATGAGCTGAGTTGAATAGAGATCATTTTATTCAATTTGGATTAGTGAATCATACATTATGACCACTTTTGTGTTTTTTATAGATCAACAACAGGAATATGAGTTTTAACTTCTCTGGTACTTTGCAATAACATACTAGATTTTTCTAGCAATTTGCAAGAACACTAACACTTTTGAAAAATGTTTTTTGATTTTTTTATTTTTTACTATTTTTAGAAAGTATTTAGAAAAAGAGAGCAAAATGACAAAACAAAAAAAATAGCCAAAGCGATGATGATAGAAAACAAAAAAGCAAAGATAATAGCTAACTGTAAGGTAAGCGAAAATAAGTATATAGAGCTAGTTTTTTGTATAGAGTAATAGAATTAGATGTGATGAAGTGCAAAAGTAGTTTAAAATATTTGTACTAATGTAAAAATAATACTGTATAATAATGTAATATATAATAAAATATATAATATTTTTTTTTAAACCTTTGACAGTCTCGCTGGTACTTTATTAATTGATAATCTACCACAAATCGATAGTGTGATCATAGTATAATGTGATGCAAATTACTATATAAACCCTATAATATAGGAATATTTTTGGTGACCTAAGGAAAACTTAGAAACCTTTTTTTTACTAAGTTAATGAGCCATATCTACTAAGTGAAAATTGTAGAGCTTATCGAGATGAGTCTAATGGTAGTTAGATCATTGAAATCGGACCAGTAGATAATAAGATATCTTCAAAAAACCATTGGTCGACTATATAAAATTTTGTGTAAACAAACCTATTATTTACATATAGTCAGCCAATCGTTTTTCAAAGGTATTTCTTCATCTACTGGTCTGATTTTGATAATCTAACTACCATTAGACTCATCTCAATGAGCTCTACAATTTTCACTTAGTAGACATAGCTCTTTAACTTAGTAAGAAAAAAGTTTACCTTGGGTGGGCAAAAAAATTCCTACATTTTAGAATTTATATATCAACAAATAGTAAGGATATGCATCACATTATACTATGATCACACTATCAATTTGTGGCGGATCATCAATTAATTAGTTTATATATAATAACTTAAGTTATACATATAATAAAATCCATAGATTGTAAGTCCAACATTATTCAGCTATGAAAACCGTGCCCAAATGTGACCTGTCACACTAACTCCTATAGATATAAATATCTATTGAATTAGGGACTTTGTCAGCTCTGTCAAAGACTAACTCTTTTAGATTCTTCCTACCTATGCAACCAGATAGGATAATTTATCCTAAAAAAAAAATAAAACAAGTAAACGAAAAAAAAGGGAAATAAAAAAGGAAGAAAAACATTTTAAACCTAAACAAATAACCAAAATACATAAAAAGAAAAATAAAGGAAGACAAAGATAGAAAAAACAAAAGAGAAAACAATGACAGAACTGAAAAGTGTACAAAATATATAATATTAATTAAAAATACATATTTAATATTATAATAATGAAGTTTGCTATTTATCACCACCGGTAATCATCACCAGTGTTCAATTTACCAATTAAAATTCAGGATCAGGTGTAACATGTAGATCAATTTTTGTATAACAAAAACAAAAAATTTCCTAAAATTGCTTCCAACCTAAAATTTTGCCTATAAAACTACTTTTTTTTATGCAAAAAAAGAATTCCTTGCTAAATTTTACTATATACAAAGCCCTATTTTAATCTTTAACCTTTACCCTTACCCTAATATTAAAGAGATTTAATTTTTATTTAGTTTGTTTTGTTTATTTTGTTTTATGCATTGTAGATCACCGGTGATGATCACCAGTAGTGATTTGTAGTAATTTTCTATAATAATAATAATAATAAATAAATATAAAATTGTGAAAACTTGCAAAATATTGTAAAAATATATAAAAAAGTATGATTATATGAATATGTATATCATTTATTTATTTTTTAAAAAATTTCAAAAATTTGCAAAAATATGCAAAATATTGCCAGTTTTTGCAAGTTTTTTGTTCGTAATATCTTATAGTTTTACACATGTTTTTATTAGTTTTTAACTAATTACATTTCGCTATATTTCAGATTTACTATACTATAAATATTTGTAATTATTATACCTTTGTAATACTCTGAAGTTACTATAGTGTAGACTTTTGTAATTATTATATCTAGGTAATACTCTGAACTAATTGTAAGCTTTTCGTAAATTTACTCTTGTGTAAAAACTTACAGAGGTTTATATATATTTTTCTGCACATGTAGGAATAAGGTAATTAAGAAATTTCTAGATTAAACAATTATTTTTTCACACTATACTACCCAAGAACCAATAGATTAGTAGAAAGATTTAACTGTACGCTATGTAAATTACTTGCCAAATCTATAATACAAGAGCAAGAATAGGATCTGTTAATACTACTCACATTGTTTGCCTATCGGACAATAAAACAAGCAACTACTAAAATTGAGCCACTTTTCTTAACCTATAGAAGACAACTAAAGTTTCAATGTCAAGGATCTTATGATACTATAGAAGAAATTTGTTGAGCCAGTTATTTATACTGAAAAATGAATTAGTAGAAAAGAGATTAGCTACCAATCAACAAATATGAGATGTACAACTAAAGCAAAAGAAAAATTCAAAAAAAAAGAAGCTTGATGTGACACTATCCAAACAGGGATAAAGTACTATTGTTTGATACTGCACTAGATCAAAGACATACAGGAAAGTTAAAACTAAAGTGGTAAGATCCATATTATGTACATGATGTACTATTTTTAGGAATATACAGACTTCAAACCATATCAGATAAAGTAATTGTTATATATAAGCCTTTTCCTTAGAGCCATGTCATTAATCATCTGATTATTTTGTATTAGAGGCCTACTCCCCCTCTCTTCCATTAATATATAAATAGTCAGGTTCCTTATATATAATTTTAACTTTTTTACCCCCTTTTAAAAAATCACCTGATTTTTGTTACTCCCCTTATTAAGAAATACATAGAAAGGGAAGAAAAGACATGGTAGAAACCTGAAATCTAATATAAAAAGAAAAAGGATGAAGCATACGAGAAGCTAAAAAATTGCATTAACTAAAAACATGTCAAACACCTATTAGATAATTCTTTCAAATTTGTTAGCCACAGTAGAATGAAATGTCAAAGTTACTATACCAACTTTTGACCCACAATTGAACTTCATACCCAAGTCAATGCCACTTATATTAGCATGCAGCAATCCCTATGACAAAGCAAACGGGAGCAATCTCTGGCCTTTGCTTACTTCATAGGCCAACTAATTGAAGAAATGCCTTCCTCCACCATAGAAAGGACCTTATACAAAACTTATTGTCCTCGCACTATTTCACTGCCATAACAAGGACATACTACCTTTTCATGAAGTGGGGGGACTGATCAAATTCCTAGAACAATGCTCTTAACTTTGGGAAAGATCGCAAAATTAAAGTTTGCTAATTATCAGATCTTAATAATTGACTTGTGGAACTTGTGACTAAAGGGGGAATTTTTACCCCTGTCGAGGTACCCCATCAGATTTGCAGGTCATGAGTTAACTGCGCCCAAACTGTCAGATCTGCGATTTCTGGCAAATGTTGTGGCCTTGGGAGAGACTTCCTAAACTCGTATGCCAATTTAGCTACTGGGCCACAATCATTAAGGGTTCAGTGATTTATAAATGAATGTATTTTATTAAATATTTTTGGGAGAGCGATTTATTAGATTTTGGGAGAGCGAATTATTTACATGTGTGTGTGTAAGAAAATTATATACAAGAAAGAAGAAAAACTTAAAGAATAAAACTAAAATAAAAACTGACTGTCCCTTCTCTTCATATAACGGTCTTTTTATATTCCCACCAGAATTACCCGTTTATCCAGAATGAGGTAAGAGATACGAATATTTACAAGAAATGTGGTAATGGGAATTTACTACACAGAAATGTAGTAATGGGAAAAAGTGAAGTAATGGTTCGCGGAAAATGTAGTCACTGAATCGGGTAACGTACGATCATCAAAATGTAGTAATCGATGCGGGTAACCGATCGATCTCCAAATGTAATCATTAATCTCGTGACTAACAGCCGGTCTAAAATCGATCCCTATCGGCATAGACAAAAATTTCGAACACACAGATCAGCTGATTATGTTGGATCAGAAGGAACTAACGCAACGGACTAATATGTAGGAAATTGCAGAGATCAAAGAAATGGCATAAATGATTGATCGAACATTTATGGTAGAAATGCCATTTCTTGTTAATATAGAATATTTTATTATAAATGTGGGCGAATTCGCTCCACTTTGTAGGCATGTTTGCCATAGTCTTTATTAAATATCAATAAAAGACATTCTATTTCCTTTCGATTCTATAAACCACATCACGTTTCTTCTCGAATTGCCAAATCCCATCATAAATAAATCTTCTCGTTTATAAATAGCATATACATACTTTAACAACTATAATATATCACAGCACAATTTGTGTCTCTGTGCTCACGTGTCTACCTGTTAATAGTTGCTCCGTTAGCCTCGATTTCCGAGAGGTACTTCGCAGGTTAACACCGTCAATCGATGCTGCGCCCAACACGTGCTCCCAACACGTGCTCGCAATGACAATAAGGAAACATTGGCTTTGAAAAATTGGATAATAAATGTCAAACATGTATAACTAATAAAATAAGTATTTGTGTATTTAAGCCAAAGAAGCTTTCCCTATAACTTATTCGAAGCCATATTTTAAAACGGAAAAAGAATAATAGTATGGTGCTCACTTTATCCTTAGCCATCAAAAAGAAGTTCACTTTTAAAAACTAAATTTTACAAGCTTCTTAGATCATACATCCAAAATTAATGTAGTAATGTCTGTACAAACTTTACTTAGACATAAAAATATCTGTTATATTTACGATTCACAAAAAAAAAAATTTTTTTTAAAAAAAAAGTAGAAAATCTACAGCGCACAGGAAGATTGGCGAAAAATTTCATTCAAAAAGAGATTACAAACGTATATCAATAACTCAAGGGATGATTATTCATATATGAGTGTTGCAGAGTGAAAACCTGTAATTGTATTTAATGATTTATTATGATTAATCATAGGTTTTTACTCTGCAATATTCATATTAAGATTTATCTATTTTTGGCCACGTAATCATAATAAACAGAGTATAAAGCAGGAATAATAGACGGAAATGGTGTCTCATCATAGACCATACTTCCACTAACTTTTGAAATCATATAAAAATCATTTTCAAAAGCTCTTTTACACCGACGTTCAATTTGACCTTCATAATTCTCAAAATAAGTAAGTTTATATTCACAAGCTTCTAAAGCGTATGGATCTAGAACTTTATCAGAAGTAATAAAAGAAATTTCAACGATTCCGGGTAATAAACTTTGTATAGTTGCTTTTGATGTTACTAAAGTATCAAAATAATCTTGGGAACCAGGTTGATAAAAAAATTCTTGAACCTCATAATATCCTGATATATATTGAACTGCATTAATAATAGCTCGGACAGTAAGTGGATTATTTTGTGTGGAAATGTTATTATTATTATTGTTCAATTTAATATCTTGAATAGTATTGTTATTATTTAATATGGTAAAAGGAGTGTAATCCATTGATTCGATAACATAGTTGTAATCGTACCAAAACCAACTATTCCAACGTAATTGATATATTTTTGGAATTCTTGTAACATCCCGTGCGTGACTTTTTCGAATCAAATAATCGTAATAAATTGTATATAATCCAGGTATAAGTGATGTGAATGGTGCATTGTCATTAACGACAATTTCTCTATAAAAAGGAAATTACATATGTTAGTCGATACAAGTAAATACTGTAAATAAGCAATTCCTGTACAATTTTCTGAATCTAATTTTGAATATATGCTAAAATTCTGGTGCAAAAAAAATAGTAATCACCATTAACATTGATTGTGATGCTAACATCAAAACGTTTAATAAATAATATGCCCAAATTTTTTGTGCTGAAATTTTTGTAAATTGTACAGGTGTTGCTTATATAGCGATATAATGTATAAGTAATATGACCTTTTTTCTCTGTATTGCGTCTTTTGTGAAACAGTAGCAAGTTCACTTTCATTTTGGAAAAACTTAAACCCTAAATCACTGTTACCTGTGACATTTGAAATCAAATAAAAGCCGGATTCGAATGCTCTGGGACATCTACGTTCTATTTGTCCCTCAATATCTTTATTATAGTCCTTTTTAGAAAAAGTAAACCTGAAGTTACATGCTTCTAAAGAATATGGGTCCAAATTATTTCCTGAACTAGTGAAATAAATTTCTACAATTGCAGGCCAATTTTCTTGAATTTTTGTGTTTGTTGTCGTTAATGTATATGAATAGTCTTTAGTGCGAGTTTCATAAATAAATTCTTGAACATTATATTTTCCCGATGGATATTCAACTGCTTTTATTATAGCTCTAATAGTGGATGATGATATTGATTGAATTATATAATTATTCGTATTCAATTTATCCCTCAGTAATTGGTAAGAATTAGGAACTCTTGTTATATCTCTTGCTTGGCGTTTCATTTTCAAGTAATCATAATAAATAACGTATAAAGTAGGAATAAGTGATGGAAATGGTGTTTCATCTTCAACCACAACATCTCTAACAACAAAAAATCAAGTCTATTAGAAATCATAGATTTGATTAAAGTGCAAAAGAATTTATGCTAATATTTACCTTATTTCATTATTAAATGGTTTGTTAGAAACTGTTGCAAACACATTTTCGCCTTGGAAAAATTTCAAACCTGAATCTGTATTTCCCTCAACTTGAGAGACCAAATAAAAATAAGATTCTCTTGCTCTATTACATTTTCGTTCAATATATCCTTCAAAATTTTTAAAGAAACCCTTTCTATCAAAAATAAGCTTAAACTTGCATGCCTCGACCGCTGTTGATTCAAGGCTTTTTCCTAAAGTTTTAAAAGAAATGTCAACTATTGCAGGCCATACATTTTTATTAATGTAAGAAACCGTTGTTATTGGCGAATTATAGTAAGTTATACTATTGTTTTTATAAAAAAATTCTTGAACTTGATATCCTCCAGGCCGTTTATTAATTGGATTAATTACCGCATGAGTTATACGTGAAAAGTTGGCGTTTAATATGGACCTGTTCAAATTCAGATCAAAGTTTTGAACTAAAGAGTTGTTAACAAGCCTTACATCCTGAATGGTAGATATTTTTTTTGACGCAAAGGAAGATATAGGGATGGATGTTTCGATAAAATAATCAAATGCATCATAATTATTTCTGTATAATTGATAACGTTTAGGGATTCTTGTAACATTATCAATGTTTATGAAAATGGAACAAAAGACTAGTAGTAAAGCAAATAAACTTGATACGATTGGAATTTTTCGGTATAATTGGTATAATAATGTTCGATTTTGATCATTTTGTGGTAAATGATCGTGATCTTGTAGGTCGGCAGTGTTTTGCAAATTATCGTTAGGACCAAGATCATAAGTTCCATAGTTGCGGTCCCTTTGATTATCGTTAAAACCAAGATTATTAGTTCTATAATTGCGGTTTCTTTGATTATGTTGACTAGAGGCCGAAAATTGTTCGTAAGTTTGTAGGCTAGGGGCTTCCTGCAAATTATCATTAGAGCCAAGATCATTTGTAGATCTCTCTTCGAGTGGATATTCCATCTTGATGATATAGATTAAACTTGCAACTCTTAATTATAACTAAGACCAAAAGTCATAGCTATAAATATGTAATAATTTCGTTAAGATTTTTCTTTTCTTGGTAGCATAAACCGAACCCATTGTACCAATCCCGGAGATAATACGCCGAGAAACAATAAGTTGGCTTATTTTGCTTCTTGGCGTACATACACACGTACATATGTACCTGTTCAATACAGGTGGATTAATGCATATTACTAGATCGATAAAATTTCAAATTTCCTTACATAAATGATTATGTGGTCATCATTATAGCTGCTGAACTTATCAACGACCCGATCTAAAAACTTCATAATCAGTAGTACAAAAACTTAAGATGCCAACATTCTTTTTATTGATAACGATAATTCAGATAATTTACAAAAAATTTTTTATATTGCTTATAATAGAAAAATGATTATTAAATAGATAAAAAATTTTTCATAACTTAGCCGTTTTGAATTAAATTTTCAAAAGTTTTACCAACTTAATATAAAATAATTTTGATCATAATAATATTAAGTTTTTATATTTAAAATGATTTATATAATAAAGGAATAAATTTTCTAACTTTGTGACCAAATTATTATAGTTAATAATGATAAAATTAAAAATAAAATAAATACATTTATTTAAATGTGCGAAATGTTGAAATGTTGCAAAAGGGAATTTGACAAATTCTTCAATTTTTATTTTTATTTTTTTTTCACAAATCGATTTAGAGTAAGGTCAGGCTCATTGTTCACTTAAAACAAAAGTAATTTCATTAATAAAATTTTGCAGTATGGCTCTTTAAATTTTGTATTTTCTTTTGATTTTTATAAAATTTATAAGAATTGATTTTCCAAAGACCTTTTTTTAATTGACCGGATTAATATATTTGTAGCCATTGCTACTGTAGCCTTAACTAAAGTCAGGTGTACAGTAACGTGACTATTAAAAGATTTTTTAATAAAAAATAAAACATCATGGTTAAGGTAAGGGTTAGGGCAAGGCATATTTATGCAAAAAGTTTAGCGATTTTTTTTTTTTTTTTTTTTTTTTTTTTTTTTGAACGCAGAAAGTATCGACCGTTTTGGTTCGACCCCAAAATTAGCCAATCACGGTTAAGAATTATTTTTCGCTAAAAATTTATTACAAAGCGAGTTTTACTAAGACAGCCTTTTAAACTTACTTTGAACCATAAATAAGTGTATAGAATATTGCAATATCTACATGTTTAATTATTGACTGAAAGTAAGTTAAAAAAGCCGTTTTCCTGAAAAATTGCTTCCGAATTCATCCTTACCCATTATACAACCGATCAAACAATGACAAACCGATCGTTCACTATCCGAAAAACCCGAACGCTTCAACAACTGGTGATAATGAGGAGTTTCAAATTTAAAAATAAGTTGCGTATTTCGAAAATAATTAGGATTTTTTAAATAGCGCTTTTACTATGTTGAATTATAAATCGGAAAAAGAAAATTAGATTCCCTGGTTTTAATTCTGAAACCCCTAATGCTTTCTTTTACGGCTTAACGTAGTTGTTTTTTATGATTTATTGTTTACTTATTTCACATAAAGGCTAAAAAAAAAACTTTTTTACTGAATGTTTCGTTTGTTTCTTCACGTCATTTAATGACAAAAGATTGTACAACAGTTTATCGATAAAAGATTCCTAAAAATCAAATGGCATACCGTATAGCCGCGAAATAACACACAGGGGCGTTATTTCGATTCTTGGCCCGAATTAAGCTTAATTCGGGCCGAAAAATGTAATTTCACCCCTGCGCGTTATTTCATGGCTATATGTTAGTCGAAATTTTGTTATTAACGATTATATTATTATTATTTTTTGCGTTACACTTGACCTTAGACATTTGATTGACTTTATGGGATGTGGCCACAGTAACCATGGCTACAAATATATTAATCCTTAAAAATTTTTTACAGTAAATTTTTATATAAAGCGAAAATTTCAATATTTAATATGCTATGAAGCAAAATTAATGATATATTATTATCTATTACTTCCCTATAAAAAGAGCATTGCGTGTCAAGCTCCTTACAAAGTTACATTTTGATAGCTTTTACACAGGTTATATCCTGTCACCTTAATAACATAACATCGTTACCTGCTAAATTACTTCTTTTTTGGTGCCTGTCTGTTTATGAATCATGTTGTTAATTAAATATATCAATAATAAATGGCCACATATGCGGTAATTTATGGTAATTAAATCACTACGTTATCAGCTTAAGATTATTCATGGTTATTTCATGACATAAAGTTACAATATATCTTCTTTAATATTATACCAAGGATGAAGTTTTACATAAGTGAAACCGGATATTATGGTTTATAGAAGGATTGATAGTATGTGTCTACAGTACAAATTCTTGCATTTTGTTGGACGCCATGATTGCTATGCTTTTTAATTTTATCTAATTGTGGCCAATGTAGGTTGTGAGTTCGACCATCCAATATTGATATAACCAATATAACAAATATACTATTATATCGTGTTTATACTATCATTTCAATAGCCAACATTGTCAAAAATCAGTCAAAGCGTAGAATTTTAAAATTATCATTTGCTACTATGTATGAGAGCAGCCAAGGAAAATGTGGTTTTGGCTTTTAAGTTGATCATTTATTGAATTCAGTCAGTTCTTGAAAAATTATATTTTAGTATATATGATATGTGATTATGTTACTGTCAGGTTTTTAAAAGACTTAATACCAAAGTCTCATTTCCTTTTGGCAACACTAATATTGTGGATTTGGTACGGTGGAGATTGAAAATAAAATGAATTTTTTAATTTTTATTATTAAAATAAGAACTTAAGGAACGAAACAGTGATAAAATTGTGACAACATACCCTAATGCTCTGTTAAACAGAATTGGAATCTCTAGGCAGAGATATAACAGACAGTATCATGTTATTTTGTACATGTGATATTTAATATATTATTTTACAAGTTGTATTAGTAGAAGTTCCCGCCAAAAAAGGCGAATATTATATAACCAGGCAAAAGTCAAAATTTTTGATAAACAGGTATAACAAAGCTAAACTATAGTATGATATATTTTGAACTGGGAATTATTAATAAAATTAAAATTATAACTTTTTCTATTTTTTTTTAAAAAAAAAAAGAACAATTATATTTGAGGCTTTTTAAAAAAAAAAAGAACAATTATATTTGAGGCTTTTTAAATAATGTTGAAAATGTTATTGGCTTTATCAGCTTGTACATTTAGCTTTTAAAAGCCAGTTATATAATAGAATTAAATAACCATTAAATTTCTCAAATTTTTAAATAATTAAATAAATTAATACAGATATATTCTTCCTCATTATGGTTAATTTATTAGTTTAAAAAAATTTTTCACTAAACAATTTAAACCATGGCATTAAAAGTTTAATAAATCTAAGATTAGTTATAGTAAATATTTTCTAGTAAGTAACATTAATATATAAGCTATAAAATGAAAGCTTGTAAGCATTTACAATATTATAATCTTTGAAAATTTAATATTAATATTGATAATCAAGCATTCTTGTTATTTTGTTAACATCTATAGATATGTATCAATATTAAATTTACATCATAAGGTAGCTGCGTAACTACTTTATGCCAAAACTTGATCCAGTAAATTACATTATTCAGAATTTTTCTATAATTGAGAATAGCTAAATTCTTTTCAATAAATTTTGGTCTAAATGAATGCTGCAATTCAATGCATCCATTTAAACCTTTATTTAAACTTAAAATCTTCAAGAAAGATTTTTCTTGAGATATTAACATTATTCATTTCTGATTTCACAATGAATGCATCATCAAATTATGTAATATCTGAGAACACTGTACCCTTTTGATGATTTTCAAATTAAATGAATACTTTGAGTCTTTGCGTTCATTTAAGCCAAAATAATCGAGAACAACATAGTTATTCTGAATATTCTGAATAATCACTTTTCTTTTGTAATTCAAATTTTGTGCAATTTCACCACCTTTTGCAGTTTTGTCATTTTGTCATTTAAGCTTTTTATCAACGCAAAATCTCTAACAACTATACTTAGATAGTCATCATATAACTTGATCAGGAAAATCAAAATATTCTTTGAGCAATTTTACTATATAACCACTATAACCAACTTAAATCATCATTTTTTTTGTTGGCTATGCTAATAACTCGTGTTACAACAACCAGGTGGATTTATAAATAAGACTTTCAATTTCATCGGCAACAGAAAATATTCAAATTACGGACATTCCATTTCATCACATCTTTTTGATCGAGTATTTTTAAATCACACTAATCTTTTTTTTTATTAATCAAGATTGCAAAACCTAATGTAAGCAAATATCATCAGGAATCCAGAATTTCAGAATTAACTTATTTCAAAAATAATTAGTTTAAAAGATACTATTTTCTGTTTAAAATTCTAAATCAGAAAATTAAATAGATGTAACCGTGATAAAATTAGCTTTTTTTTTGAAAATTATCTCCAGTAAGTAGTTTGTAAATAAAGTATACTTTAAAAAAAATAGAATTAATATATCACTTTTTTTGAAATAAATACGGTATCATTTATTTATCTGAAATCAAATATAGGATAGTTAATTGTGAAATCCCTACTAAATAACTATAAAATATCGAGTCTTCAAACTATAGTTTTGAATAGCAGTTTGGTATATAATTCGATAGTAAATAATATTAGTGTTTATTTATTTTTATTTCAGTGTCTTTTATAAGTTTTACTGCCTCTCGCATTCATTTATCAATTATCAACTAATTTCGCCTTTTCAAAATTTTATTGGTAAAGGTCAGTCTAGATTTCGATTTTCGTTAACACAAAAGCTCTAGGTTTCGCATAATACTCATGTAAGAAAGTACTTTTACCGTTCTTTAAGTATCTAATGTTTTAGGATTGGTTGGTATGGTAGGTAACTGGCTCCGGATGCTAGTTTGCAAAAAAAAAAAAAATGGGTAGTTTTATTTTTATGTTTTGGTCCACAATTAATTTATGAAATTTACTTTGTTAAATCATACTGTTAAATCATATAGCATATTGTTAGGCCACTAAATAATATTTGGAATAAAAATTATATTTTTATAAAAGTTAAATATAAATAAAAGATTTCAAGGAATTAGATACCAGTACAAATCTGGTCAAAATTGTCCAAATATTAAATTATTTAACTTCAAGTGATCAAAAATTTTGATCAGAATTATAACTGCAAATCCGCCAATATGAGATATTCAAAAAAAAAATTTGATTTTGAAGATTCCTTATTTCCAAAAAAAGCAAATCACCAAAACTGATTAAAATAATTAGATATTGTAGAAATTTTGATAACTAAGAAAAATTGCTACAGTTGCACCTTCCTAGGTGCACATTGCATAAACATATTTACATATTTCAATTTAAATCTAAATTCGAGAAATTGATTGAGATCTCTACAATACTCATCGATTTACTAATATATTCAGAAAATTTTTTCGCATCATGTATTTTTTACTAGTATAGACGTCTTGAGAGTGTACTTGCTTAATCGGTTCTGGTTTAATTTTATTAGTTACTTGCTTAATCGGTTCTGGTTTAATTTTATTAGCTTCCAAAAATTTTTTTTTTATTTTGTTATCATCTTCCTGATCTATTTCATCTAACCAACGAGTGATTATTTTAATAATTTCTGTTGCAGTAGGTCGTTTGCCAAAATCTTTATCCATACATACATTTCATAGCTAATTTAATATAACAATCAGGTCCTAAACATTTAGGTCTTGATCCATTGATAATTCTTGATACAAGATAATTATCAAAAGGAATTCCATCAAATGCTCTTTGTCCGGTTGAAATCTCAGTCGCGATAACTCCAAGACTGTAAATATCTGATGCTTTAGTATACGGTTGACCAACAAAAATCTCAGGTGCTATATATGGAAGAATTCCACAAATTTTTCCTTCCTTTTCATTTTTAGAAAGTCCAAGATCAGTTATATATGCATGTTGCAAATTGCCTGCTTGCAAAATATTCCCACTGTGTAAATCTCTGTGAACGAGTTCTTGTCGAATGAATCGACTCAAGATCAATAGCTATACCAATTAAGATATTCAATTTATCCTTCCATTCCAATTGTGATACTTCTACAAGGTTTTGTCGTAACGAACCTTTTGATGCAATCCCCAAAACAATAATATAATCACCATAATCATTTCTTGACACTCCATGACAGTTCAAAAACGAAGGACTTTTGTAACCAATTTCACAGTAATTTTTCAATTCATGGATAAACTCTTGTCCATTTTTGTTTGAATCATGAATCACTTTAAGTGCAACAGCCCACCACATACTATTAATGCTGTCGAACCAATCTGCATCATATACAGTCGCGAATCCTCCTTTTCCAAATTCCTTGACTATTTTAAACTCATTATAATCAATCCAAGATAATTTAAATCTATCATCGTCTAATATTCTCTTAAGATATGATCGGGTGATTTATTATTTTCAAAAGATTTCTATATTTTGTGAACCAATAATTTGCATTCTGAATTTCTCTCTTTGTACCGATACCATTTCGATAACATCGAGCGACACTATACATTCCTGTGTCAACACCCATATTAGCAGATTTTTTATAATATTCATATGCTTTATTATAATCTTGGTCAACTCCATCTCCATTTTCATAACATCTACCAACACAGCTCATTCCTTTAACATTACCTAAATCAGCAGATCTCTTACAAAATTCAAATGATTTCTGGTAATTTCTTTCTACTCCTATTCCATAATAATAACAAAGACTAACATTAGTCATCGCATCTGAATTTCCCAATTCAGCTGCTTTTATATAATATTCAAAAGCCTTCTTTTCGTCTTTCTCTACACCAATGCCGTCTTCATATTTGAGGCCAAGTTCACGAAGTTGTTCAGAGTCCATTTTTTTTAAAGAAAGAAAAAATTTGTATTCTAAATAAAATACACACTTTAATTGTCTGAGCGTAACAGAGTATGTTTAATATTGTTCAAAGTGATACAAAAGCTACGTCAATAGTTACGTTTTTGATTAATTTGTTAGTTGCCTTTATTATTGTATCAAAAACGTAATTTTAAAATATGAACAAACAAATCCTATTTAATATACAAGAATAAAAAAATGAATAAATAAAATGAGAGCATTTATAAATTCCAATGCATGCAATATATTTGCACCCCTATTACTGTATTAAAACTACATGAATCATCGATTTTATGTAACAATAATTAAAGAAATTTTAGAACAGGGTGAAACCTGAGTTGCGAAATAGTGAAATCCGCTTTGTAGATCGGGTTAGGGTGAAATCCGCGTTTTAATATGTTTTTTATTATATAAAAGCGGATTTGTGATGATCATAGCAGGTTTCACTATTTCACAATTCAGGTTTCACCCTGTCTTGTCGTGCCTGAAGTTAGCATTTGATTGAAGTTACACTTGCCCAAAATTACCTTCAAGATAATCTAATTTCAGGGACTAATTTCAGTCAAGTGCAATTTCAGGCACCTGAAGTTATAACTTCAGGCAGTATTAACTTCAGGCAGTATTAACTTCAGGCACGATATTATTTACAGAAGGCTGTTAAAAGTTTTAATACGATTTTAACGCTCTGAACTTTATTAAATAATATGTTTGGCATTGGTACAGTACACATAACCAGAGAATTTCAACGTCAAAATAGAAATTTTTTTTAATCATAGTGTTTATTCTCACAAACTTCTTTGGTAATTCCATTAGGACGAACTGTCTGAGCTGAAGAAATATCTAAAGAATACATAATATTGTTTAAATTTTACTTTATAAATTTCTTACATAGATGATTTAAAGTTTGATGCCTTCTTACCTTAACACGACAAAATCTAACTTCAAGAAAGACAAATTCTGTTATGCTTACATAAAAATAATATCATTTGAATGATGAATAATTTTATATTTGATTACGAGAAAGTCGTGTATGCTAGACATTCTCTTATTATTTTATCAGTAACGCGCGTATATCCAACTAGATAAGTTTACGTAAGCCTATTTAAAGAATTTTGCAGGGTATTAATAACATTTTCATATGCCATTAAATATTGTAATAAAATGTACAGTATTATGAATACAATACGTCAATATAAACAATACCGGTTCCATAATTAAGGTTCGATCAACAGTTGTGAATTTGATGATAATAATCATACAAATTTCATATCATTAAATACCTTTTAGGGATGACATCTCAACACAATTAATTGCGTACCAGACAAGGATAAGTAAATAACTAAAATAAAATAAGGCACTTTCAATAACTTGAAAACACAGTCATACCTTTCTAAATGCAATGCGACGAGACCATGTGTAAAAATTTCACCAAAATGAGGTATTGCATTTAGGGAGATAAAAATCTATAATAATATTAATTGAGTCCAAGCAAGGACACGCATTTAGGGGTTTTTCATAGGATGTGCATTTAGGGTGGTTGCATTTAGGAAGGTCTGACTGTAATGAAAATTCATTATTTAAAGCTAACCTTTTACGTGGGGTGATTGATAAGTTTTGAACTTAAATCAATATTTTAATCATTTTTAAAGATACAATTTTAAAATTAATATACATAAATATAGTATTTCTGATAATTCTGTAAAAAAAATTTTGTTAAATTTTAATCAGATAGTTATTAAAAAAATTAGATTTAAATTTATTAACTTGAGCAATTGGAAATTATTAAAATAAAAATTTAAATTAGGCCATACAAAATTATATACTTGGTTTTCATATCATGGGATGGTGGTCAGTAACGCAGGCACGCGGCTTTTTTTTTTTAATAAAAATTTTTTTTTTAAAGCTTATTATCCCATGATTCAAATATGGGCTTTTTGCGTTATTTGTTAACGTTAACAACACTAAATCTCGTTTATGCACAACGGTAATATAATATCCACCTAGTATTGATATTATCATAAATGGCTAGATACAAACCCTTTAATATACCTGGGCATAATTACAACTGAGAGTTTGTACCACATAGTGTAAAAAAATATACACTTTGCGTTTATAACAGGCTATTTAGATTCTTAAAAAGACCATATTTAATTAAGTCTTTTTATAGTGCAACACTTAAAATGAGCATGCTGTCGTGGGTTAATTAATGACTTTCGTCAAAGAAAAACCTAACCCGGATGGTAGAGGCACTAATAATTAGGCACTTATCGAGCCAAACTTATATAAGGCAAGTGTTTTCTCTATTAACTTTGTGTACTTTATTAATATCAGACTAACTAAAATTAACTAACAATTAATTAACAACCTCCTTAACTACCCTAATCACTTCGTTTAAATACTACATCATATTTGGATCATACAATTCATGTCTCTTATTAATTATATCATATTTTATGCATCTTATTGATCTTACTCTCCGGTAATGGTTACCCTGATCGTTACATTACCCCGGCATATTATTTTACTGGTCGCTGTTACTATTGTAGATTGGGAGAGCGAACGTGATGCAGAGTTTAGCTCCAATAGTTAACAAGATGATCGATATAATTTAGTAATTTATAGGGAACGTTGGGAGAATGGTTATGATAAGGTAAAGAGTTAAGTTAATTTATAACGGGGAATTTATATAATTAATTATCGAGAATGTTAATAGGGAGTGGGGACGATATAATTATCGAGATGATTAATCGAGGGGGTGATATTATATGGAGGGATCGGAATGATTGATATAATTAAGTGACGGGATGATTATAATCGACACAAATTCAATGTAATACAATTCCTTAAACGAATAATAATGTGACTTAACCGATAGTCACTTCCAAATATAGTAAATCGATACTAATCGTTATATATCCTTTAATACCTTCGTACACGTAATTTCCTCTATTCGTCGTTATCAACCAATGATAATTTAACAAGAATACAGATCTTAATTACTCAGAGAAAGGTCTATTCGGCCTCAATGCCAACTTCCTTTATGTTAATTAAGATACCCAGCGTATTCTTCGTACAATACTTTATAAACGTCACGAGAAATCGATTATTAATAAGCGAAAGAAATTCTTTATTAATTTCTTTAAGGTATACGGAATACAATTCGAGAGATTAGGGGTTTTAGGAATTCTATTTATTAACTAATCGAGAACTATCGTTTTTGGGAAGGCCAAGAAGGCCTATATTTATACATTATTCTAGAGAATAGTTTCGCTATTTTCTTTTATTCCCAAGCCGTATAACGTATACGTTCCATTACCATCTGATATACGTTTTACTATCATCACGTATACGTTCTATATGTTATCGTGTATACGTTTTAATTTCTCTCAGAAAAACTGTTACTTAGCCTGTAACGTATACGTTATGATTTGCTTAGTAAATTCCTAATTAGGTAATAAACCACATACTCTCTTTCCCACAAGCCCCACATATGTATAAAAATGGATATTTATATAAATTAAACTGAATAAAAATAGAAATTAAAATAATAACGAGCCGTGGTTTTTGCTCGGGTCCCTATTCAGATCCCAACATCGCCCATAATTGATCAATTCGTAATTCATAATTCCGACTAATCACGTGCATCATGTGTACTGATCGATTGCTTATTATTTATGGCAAGTATATTCTCATCACTGTGACATAAGCTAGAGCCCTAGGAACTTTGTCCTTGGAGTTTCCAACACAAACAAGACCTTCTTTCCAACAATATATACACTACCAATCCCCATATTCTCATAATCTTCCACAAGTTCTCCAACAATACTCTTCCTCGATCAAATATTCTTATTCAAACTTCAGGTAAGCGTTCTTCTATGCTCTTTCCTTTTCCTTGCTTTTGTTTGCATCACTCTATGCTCGCATGCTTTACTAACACTAATTTTTCTTTTACTATTTGCATAATCATCTTCCGCACGCTTTGTTACTCCTTCGTCAACATCATTTTTCGCTTTCATCTTCTTACCCTTTATTCCATTATACTCTAATTTATCTACTGAATTCCTTATGTTGTTACCACCCTTTTTATTCCCTTCAATCTCCTTTACCAATCTATAATCACAAGCAAGATATTCATCGCGGCAAGATTTTTCATCATGGAATTTATATTAGTGACGGTATTTGAATTTCTTTTTTTCATCACATATTCCTTTACCATTTCCCATTTCATTACTAACAATTCTAGCTCTACCATCAGAAGCTTTTTCCCTATTATTACCATCTTCAGGATCATCACACGCATTTCTAACAGACTTTCGGCTATAATAAAAAACTTCATTATTGTTTTTGACTTCAATAATAGGTATGTCATATTTATTAACTCCCTTTTTCTTATTTCATCATCATCATTTAACCTATTATCATTATTCAATTACCTTTTATAATATCCACTAAACATTTTCTTTCATTCAACTCATCACCTTCCACATCATTCGACCATCTTTCAAATGCTTTTTCTTTATCTTCAACTATCTCGATTCCCTTTTGATAGCAGATCCCAGGATTGGGCCGCTTATCCATATTGGCGAATATCATAAGTATATTTTCCTTTTCATCATTTATCCTCTTTTTTTCGTAAACATTCTCTACCTTACCATTGTCAATGTTAAAATCGTTCTTTTCATCAGCCTTACCATTTCCAGTCATGCCTCTTTCAGTACCAGATTTCAGCATTGATTTCATTACAAGGTACGTTGAATGCTGCATCATTGCCTTCATTAATCATATTACTTACTACTCCCCTTGCTTTAACCATCCCGTTTGTTTTGACTATCAACTCTGCTACATCATCGACGCTTCATTTCACCTCCATCGATATCATCGCGACCAATACTATTCTAGAACAAATCGAACAAGCATGATGTGGTGTAGGTTCCAAGCCTTCGTCGGATGCTTTACCTTCCTTTGCCGACGTTTTCATCTTTGTCTCTACCACCATCCATATACCATAGCATCAAGTTCATTATGTGATCAGTTGGTCAATTCCTTTAGCGAGATCGATAGTAATCTACCCAGGTTCTTGTGTCGTGGGTTAATCAATGACTTTCATCAAAGAAAAACCTAACCCGGATAGTAGAGGCACTAATAATTATCGAACCAACCTTATATAAGACAAGTGTTTTCTCTATTAACTTTGCGTACCTTATTAATATAAGCGGTTTGTTACAAAAGGGGATATTAGACTAACTAAAACTAACAATTAATTAACGACCCTTTTAACTACCCTAATCGCTTTGCTTTATATCATATTTGGATCATACGATCCATTGTCTCTTATTAATTACTTCATATTTATACATATTTTATTGATCTTACTCACGATCCGGTTATATATTAATTATAGTGTTTTTAATGCATTTCAAATTTTTATTGATTTCGTATTGCACTTCTAATAAAGATCGTAATAACAATAAGATAGAATTAATTAGTTTTTTATTTTTAATAAAGAATCTTCATTCGCATTAAGTTTGATCTTTGTAAATTAACCAATCATATGAATAACATCCTATGAGGCATATATGCTTTGTCACAAATGGATAATTTTTATTGGCTGACTATATTAAAAAAAAATCCCAACTCCTATTTTACGACGCAGCGTAATATGAAAACCAATTATATAAATTTATATGGCCTTAAATTTATTTATTAAAAAATTTTTATATAATAAAAAAAGGGCATTATAAGATCTTCCTTAACTCTACCCGCCGATCACCTGTACCAACAATTACGCTAACACTTCAGAAGTAAAGTCTTAAAGAAACAGTAGAAAACCCAACGAAAATATGCAACCTGGCAGCTGTTATTTAGGGATACAGTTAACTGAGTATCTGCTAACGGCTTTAGAGTTTGTCACTTACCAAAAAGCTGGCACTTGTCGTTTAGAGGTAAAGTTTATAGACCTGCCGACAAGCTTAGAGTTTATCACTCACCACAACCAGGAAAGTACTTGGTGGCTCTCTGATGGATTTTGGGCTATACGGGAAGAACTACCATCCTTACTATGGTTACATGTGGACCTTTTTTTGGTGTCGATGGTTTGTGAAGAATTTTCAAAAAGAGGGCATTTTGGCGTACCCCCTCCATAAGATCTGCAGTATTTACTGCTCCCAAAAAGGAAAGGCACCTACTGTATTGGATACAATCGTCATGAGTGGCTTGGAAACGAGTAACGTGAAAAGACATGCGAGACTTATGGAGAAACCACTGGAAGAAGATTCTAGAAGTTCTGTTTTAAGCAGTCCGGTCTATATGACTGCTTTTTGTTTAACATACTGGGACCTGGGCCGGTTATGCAAGACAAGTTTATCGATATTAACAATTTTTATTTTAAAAGTCTGGAAAGTTAAACTTTACTCAGCTAACAGTTAGGTCTTGGATAAAGATTAATGGTAGCGGAAGGCCATCATGAAGTCTGAGTTTCTTTTTCTCTACTTGTTAGATATTAATATATTATTTCCTTCTGCATGTAATAATATAATTTTAATAAATGAAAAAGAGCAAGGTCTCGGTTAAAAAAAAAAAAAAAAAAACAAAGGGCATTATTTTATGGCGACCCATCCCATGGTGACCCGTGATCAACCAATCAAAATCGATCACGCGAGTCACGTGCTGACTGATTTGCAAAGAGCAAATCGACGAATATGTGACTTATGGGACCAATTTTGATCAATCGATCATCCAAAAATATACAAGTTAAAAAAAAAAAAAAGTGCGAAGTGAATTTATCACTACCGGGAAAAACCCGAAATTTTTTTATTTTTTTAAAAAAAACAATTACACGAATATACGAATATTAAATCAGGTGCCAACTTCGATCTTTATTTATATAAAAAAAAAATCTAAACTACTGTAAAAAAATACTTCGCCCACCCACGCACTTTGACCATTTACACACTCATAACAGAGCCAACTCGACCGATTTACAAAACAAAGATGCCAGAAACACATGAGACTCCAAAAATGACAACTCCAAAAATGACAACTCCAAGAACGACGACTCCAAGAATGACGACTCCAAAAACGATGACTCCAAAAACAACAAAAAAAATGCACCTAAAAAAAGAAAGAAGTTAGTACCTATAACAAAAAAAAAACTAGTAAAAAAAAACCACTTAACTGACAAAGATCTTGACTCCCACTGCTATGACGATTCCAAGAACGGTGACTCAAAGAATGACTCTAAGAAAAGAAATATCTAAAAAAGGGAAAAGTTAGTAACCGTAAACAAAAAAAAAGAAAAAAACAAACTAGTAAAAAAAAAACTTAAAACTGACAAAGATCTCGACTCCCACTACAATTCCAAAAATGCTGACTCCAAAAACGATGACTTCAAGAATGACAACTCCAAGAACGACGACTCCAAGAACTACAACTCCAAGAACTACAACTCCAAAACGACGACTCCTTGGACAACTCCAAGAAAAGAAGCAACTACAAAACTAAAAAAGTAAAGAAAGTTAATACCCGTAATAAAAAAAAAACAAAAAGAAAAAAATTTTATTTATCTAAAAAAAATCCAAAGAAGCATTAGTAGTATCGCGAATAAAAAAAACAAAATAATAAAAAAATCTAGATTTACCTGTAGATCGATTTAAATCCAGAACGAATCTTGTACTCTGGAAATATATGATCACCAATCTTAAATATAATTGGCTGATCATATGGGATCACTATAGAGATGGGTCAGCATTTATAATTTTCCATAAAAAATTTAAAAATAATTTATACGATGTTGTTGCACCTGCTGCAGATCATAAAATCAGGTGTAACGTAAAATTAAAACAATTATAATAACCCATTTTTTCATTGGTTAGGGTTAGAGTAAGGTATAGATTGTGTGTATGGGTGAGAGAGGTGTTTGATAGTAAAATTTTGTAAAAAAATTTTTTGTTAGAATCCTAAGAGTAGTTTTATATACTCGATTTTAAGTTATAGACGATTTTGACAAAACGAATGTTTGTTGAATTTTTTGATCATGTAACGTTATACCTGATCTTGAAATTTGATTGGGAGAGCGATATATAAGACACATAGCATGAAGCGATGAATAAATTTACTCAAAAATTTATATATTTAAAATAATAATTTGTATTTGTATAATTAAAATTTTTCTCCTTTTCTTCTTCTACAAATTTTCATAACTGTTCTCCTAAAATTTTTTTTATAATTGTTTAAAAATTTTTAATATATATTAAAAATCTATGTATATCTTACTATATATAGGAATTTATTTACTAAATTTGATAGATAAAAATTACTAATTTAAAAATTTTTAATTATTTTAATTGGAATCTGTTATATAGTGCACTGTGTACTCAGTGCACCCTTTTGGTAACCCCTGTCATATTACTAAGCAAAAATACTTATTTCTAGGATAACCTCTGTTGTGTTACTAAGCAAAAATGCTCCACTTACAATTTTACCCTAAACCCAACTTTAACTCTAATTCTAATCCTAAACCTAATTCCTAACTCTAGCTCTAATCTTTAACTTTTATTATACTACTAGGCTAATGCGTAGCATTGTAGGGCCAAAGCCAAAATATTTAAAATTTTAAAAAATTTGTTTTTAAAATTAATAAAAAGGGTGTGGCGACTTAGGGAAGTTGTTAAGTTGTCACCCTCCAAGCGATAGGTCTAGAGTTCAAATACCACTGGAGACGATTTAGAAAAATAGGCCTGTGTACCAGTAACATTTATTCAACGATCAGTTGGGTACATTACCTGTAGTCCTTGGTTACCATCTTGAATAGGAGCTTTCGGGCGAAGTTGTGTTTCATAACACAGACAAATCCAAGGAACCGGAATAATTGAAACCCGTTTGGCAAGACCCGAGTAAGGAGGTAGTGAAGATCTTTGACGATACTGCGGATACCGGAATTTGAGACTGAAGAACTGGAAGAACATCCCGGGGCAAGTGGGCACCAACCTGGCCGCCAGAGACGTACCGGAGGAAAAGGTCCTATGCTATGGAATTAGGAACCAAGGGAAGTTAACCAAAAAAGCACCTAAAGCTGTGGTACAACAACCCATCTGGGCTAACTGGTTTGGTAGTTTGGGAGGGATCAGTTATAGGACTGGTTGATGTAGGTATCAGGATCGGAATGAACCTTGCAAGGGCAAAGATACTGTGCAGTTTAATAGTTAGTCCTGACTGCTAGTGGTGGCCTTGGCCATTGTGAAGATATTCAATACCTAATCTAAAAATGTGTGGGACATAGAAAGATTAGGGTGTATATACTACACCCTCCCTAGGGTAATCCAGCAGTTGAAATGCTACTAGATTACCTATAGAATTAGAGTCCAAGTAGTATAGCAAATGTCGATCTGGGTGGTCTTCAATTGAAGCAGCACGAGGTTATATGTAGGTGTGATTGTAGTGAGTAATACAGGACAGGGGATACCAGAGAGTTTAAATGGGTAATCTTCTAGTTAGATTACAGGTACGGCGTATAGTGTAGAACCTTCAGCCGGACTACTTAAAATAGGCAACCAAAAGTTGCACGTGTGGCTATATGTACTCTCATTAACCAAGAATGTATTATCTAAAAACCTAATAAAAATCTGCTTGCATGCTACATTGCATAATAATAAAAAAAAAAAAAAAAAAAAAAAAAAAAAAAAAAAAAA
>QKWP01001955.1:72203-91910 GCA_003550325.1 Gigaspora rosea
AAAAAAAAAAAAAAAAGCTATTTTGAACGATCTTTACCCCTCCCTTTTACCCCCTCTCTCTTTTACCCCTCTTTCCCTTTTACCTCTCTCTACCTTTTACCCCTCTCTTTCTTTTCCCTTCTCTCCTTTTTACCTGCCGGGTTACTATTATAGCCCAATTTTTCATTAGACATTTCAAATATAATATTTATAAAAATTACTATCTTACTATTCTTTCAAATATACTCATTTTACTCATTACCCGTTTTCAAATATTACCTTTTTCTCCAATACCTACTTTTCAAATATAACCTTTTTTAAAAAACAGCCCTCCATTAGCTATTTTTCAACTATGACCTCACATAGATTATTCGGGTCCTACCATAGGTGCGTTTTAATAAAACTCATTATCTTTTACAACTATTATATTTTTAAATAAAATTATTAAAATTTATTTAAAATTAAAATGAAAAATCTAAATGGTGCCCTGTGCGTTTTGTGCCCTAATGTACTAATAATTAATTTTGCCTAGAATTAGAGTTAGGGTTAGGGTTAGGGTCAAAATTAGTACAGAATTGCGGGAGGATCATTTTTTGTAAAAGTGCAATAGGGGTTACCCTAGTAAAATTTTGAGATATCAAAATAGGGGCACAATGTGCATGGGACATTTTACTTATTTTCACGGGCAACACAAACCAAAAAAGAAAATCTGATTTTGTAAATAAACTAAGTGCGTGAGATAAAAATTTAGAGTTAGGGCCTTAACGTTAGAGGTTATAGGGTTAGAGTGATGCTTAATATAAATAAAATTTCATTCCCGTCATTTTTAATTAGTGCTCCAAGATCGATTTAAATATTAGTTTTTGCGTATTTTCGCTTTTTCTTCTTTTACGCATGTTCGAATTCTTCATCAGGCTGATCCGGAATAGTCAAAATTTGCACTCTCCAATTGGCTATTTCCTCTCTAGGAGCTTGTATTACCCACGCAAATAATTCTTTAATAAATATAAAAATTATCTATTATTTTATAGCATGATGGAATTTGTTTTTATTGGCTGATCATCAGTAATTCTGATTGGTCGAATTAAAGATTAATTTATATATCGATACCTGTTATTATCACTATTGTTACACTCACAACTCTATATAGTATTTGATAATCTTTGCATCTTTCATGATAACATCTTGCTCACATGAAGTTCAATACTTTGAGGTCAAAAAGCATGTTATTTTATCTTGGTTATTTCCCTTAAACGATAAAAACTTAATATAATGCAGTAATGGCTTTATATTAAGTACTACTATTATCAAAAACATCTCTAATTAAAGTTGGTGGAAACATTCGATCCTATTCGATCCCAAACGCTTATATAAAAAATATGGGTTCAAATTATAATTTCGCAAAATTTCAGACAGATTTAATTATGAAAAAATTTTTTTGCTATTTACAGGTTTATTTCTCTATTGTAAACAATATAAATAATCTGTGTAATATTGGTTTTTCAATAGAAATAAACAACCAATAAAAATAAATTTTCCTCATGCTTTATTTTATAAATGTATAAATTATTAATAATAAAAAATATGTAATTGGGGTGTGGTGACTTAGAGAAGTTGTTAAGTTGTCACCTCCCAAGCAACAGGTCTAGAGTTCAAATCCCACTGGAGATGATTTAGAAAAATAGGCCTGTGTACCGGAAACATTTATTCAATGATCGGTTGGGTACATTATCTGTAGTCCTTGAATGGGAGCTTTCGGGCGAAGTTGTATTTTGTGACACAGACAAATCCAAGGAACCGAAATAATTAAAACCTGTTTGGCAAGACCCGAGTAAGGAGGTAGTGAAGATCTTTAACAATACTGCAGATACCAGAATTTGAGACCGAAGAACTAGACGAACACCCTGGGGCAAGTGGGATCACCAACCTGGCCGCCAGAGATGTACAGGAGAAAAAGGTCCTATGCTATAGAATTAGGAACCAAGAGAAGTTAACCAAAAAGGCACCTAAAGCCGAGATACAACGACCCATCCGGGCTAACTGGTTTGGTAGTTTGGGAGGGATCGGTTATAGGACTGGTTGATGGGATCGGAATGAACCTTGCAAGGGCAAGGATACTGTGCGGTTTAATGGTTAGCCCTAACTGCCTCAGCCATTGTGAAGGTATTCAATATCTAATCTAGAAGTGTGTGAGACATAGAAAGATTAGGGGGTATGTACTAGACCCTCCCTAGGGTAATCCGGCAGTTAGAATGCTACTAGATTACCTATAGAATTAGGGTCCAAGTAGTATGGCAAATGTCGATCTGGGTGGTCTTCAATTGAAGCAGCACGAGGTTATGTATAGGTGTGATTGTGGTGGGTGATACAGGACAGGGAACACCAGAGAGTTTAAATGGGTAATCTCCTAGTTAGGTTACAGATACGGCGTATAGTGTAGAACCTTCGGGTGGACTACTTAAAATAGGCAACCAAAAGTTGCATGTGTGGTTATATGTACTCTTATTAACCAAGAATGTATTATCTAAAAACCTAATAAAAATCCGCTTGCATGTGACATTGCAAAAAAAAAAAAAAATATGTAATTTATATACATAAATTTATATATTTAGCTTGATATTATAATATATGCTTTCCCAATAGATATATTTAAAATAACAATTATTAAACAAAATATTATTTATAAATATTTTTAACTTACTATATTGATTTTTACTAATTATACACGGGTATTAATTTTATTAATTCTGTGATTGCAAATTTGTGTAATATGCCAATCAAAACAATTTCTACGAACGAAAAATTAAGCCCTTTCTTATGGTTAGGGTAAGGATGAATTTGGGATTGGGGTGAGGTATAGTTTATACTAAAATTTCGCAAGGAATTTTTTTTGTTAGAAGCCAAAAAGAGATTTCATAATCGAAATTTTGGGATATTGGCTGGTTTTATGCACCCCGTGTTCAAACACCCTGTGTACAAATAGTAATTGTCTACTATATTAATATGTATTGTATCACCGTTAATGAGACAACCTATATCATGTTATAATTTAGCTTTGTTTATATTTGTTTATTAAAAATTTGACTTTTGCTAGATTAAATAATATTTACTTTTTTCTTTTTTTTTGGTGAGGTCTTTTACTAGGGTTTCATCCTTTTTGATTATTTACTTTTGCACATAGTTTTAGACTTATACATCTTTCAATAAAAATGCAATTGAAAAATAGATTGGATATATAATTCCAAATAAGAGTTGTTATTGCAAAAGTAATTATGTATATAAAATTTTTTATTCAAAGTTTTAAATAAGTAACTATCTTATATATAGATGCTACAAAAAAAAACCTGTTATTAATATTCATATTTATTGCTTACTGGACTTAGTCAATCTAATTTTTTAGAGATTGTGTCCAATAAATTATAAATTTAAAAACATAATGGAATGTTTCCTTTGGTATGTAATACTTATTAGTGTGTGACTAAAAAAAATTAGGTTTTGTATTAATGTATTTTGATAAGAACATTTTATAATTAACTATTTTCTTTAGAGTTCTACTAAAATTATATGCTATTAATAAGATCCTACTTATTCAGGTAATTTGGTGCTTTATATAATTTCTGTTTTTAAACTTGTGATTAGAATTTGCTTTTTTATACAAAGAGCAACCCAATAGGGTAGTTTTTAGATCATAAACTTATATTTAAATATTAATTATGTATATAATATCTACAGGTAGAAAGCATAAATATTTGGAAAATTCACATCACTAATTGTATACAATCAACATGAACTACATTATCAATGTTTTAGCATAAGCAGAAACTTTTTCCAAACAAAATTTAAAAATTTCACAAAACCTTATTAAATAGAATTATAACAAATATAAAAATAGCAGTCTTTATTGATTTATAAATTAACATTTATCTATTTTTAGCTACATAATCATAATAAACAGAATATAAAGCAGGAATAATCGATGGAAATGGTGAATCATCATAGACTATTACATCCCTAATACAAGAACAAATTTAATATTAGATTCAAAAAAAATACTTATAAGTATAAATAAATAATAAATATATTAACCTTTTTCGTGGGCTTGGCCAATAATCCACTGCAGAAGTCCATGCAGACAATTTTGAATTATCATTTCCAAGAGTAAATTGTAAACCCCAATACGTACTTCCACTAACTTTTGAAATCATATAAAAATCATCTTCAAAAGCTCTTTTACATCTACGTTCAATTTGACCTTCAAAGTTTTCAAAATAAATAAGTTTATATTCACAAGCTTCCAAAGCATACGGATCTAAAACTTTATCAGAAGTAGTAAAAGAAACTTTAACAATTCCAGGTAATAAACTTTGTATAGTTGCTTTTGTAGTTATTAAAGTATCAAAATAATCTTGAGAACCAGATTTGTAAAAAAATTCTTGGACCTCATAATATCCTGATGTATATTGAGCTGCATTGATAATAGCTCGGGTAGTAAGTGGATTTTCACCATCATTTAATATTGAGATGTAATTTTGTGTAGAAAAGCTATTGCTATTGTTGTTTGTATTTGATTCATATATATCGGATATAGCAAAAGGGGTATAAACTGTTGATTCAATAACATAATTGTAATCATACAAATACCAACTATTCCAACGTAATTGATATGTTTTTGGAATTCTTGTGAGGTCTTGTGCGTGACTTTTTCGTTTCAAATAATTGTAATAAATTGTATATAATCCAGGTATAAGTGATGTGAATGGTGAATCATCATTAACAGCAATATCTCTATAAATAATGGAGAATTCATTATAAATATGAGAGGAAATTATATTTGTTTATGCAAAACGCAAGTATATAACCAATCCCCTGTAAGATTTGTAGTTAAATTTTATTAAGATTAATTGGATCCAGTTAAATTTAATTATCTATTAGAATCATTCCAATAGTACCAGATCCAATCACTAACAAATAAGAATTTTGAACACAAAATTGTGCAAGGAATTGCTTATATTTACAATATATACGCACCTTTTTTCTCTGTATTGTTCATTTGGTGAAACAGTAGCAACTTCACTTTCCTCTTGGTAAAATTTAAACCCTTCATCACTATTTCCTTCAACTTTTGAAACCAAATAAAAATCTGATTCGAATGCTTTGGGACATTTACGTTCTATATGTCCCTTAATATCTTTATTATAATCTTCTTTAAAAAAAGCAAGTCTGAAATTACAAACTTCCAAAGAATATGGATCCAGAGCTTTTCCTAAACTGGTAAAATGAATTTCTACAATTGCAGGCCATTGATCTTGAATTATTGAGTTTGCTGTTATTAATGTGTATGAATAATCCTTAACACTAGTTTCATAAAAATATTCTCGAATAGAATATTGTCCTGATGGATATTTAATTGCATTTATTGTAGCTCTAATAGTGGACAAGGTGTCGTTGAGTGTATTATAAGGAGAAATGAATGAATCTGATTGAATTATATAATTATTTATATGCAATTTATCTCTCAATAATTGATAATTATTAGGAATTCTAGTTATATCTCGCGCTTGACGTTTCATTTTAAAGTAGTCATAATAAATAGCGTACAAAGTGGGGATAAGTGAGGGAAATGGTGCTTCTTCTTCAACCACAACATCTCTAAAAAAAAATGAAATTGATTAGAATATAAATAAACATGTTATTTTGTGTAATTTAAAAGTGATATGATTATATTAATTATAATACTCGCCTTTTTTCTTTGTATAGTGATTTTGGTGAGATAGCTGCAAATTCGCTTCCATTATCAAAAAACTTAAATCCTATATCATTATTTCCTTTGATCTTTGAAACAAGATAAAAGCTAGATTCGAATAATCTAGGACATCTACGTTCTACCTGACCTTCAATGTCTTTATTATAACCTTCTTTAAAGAAAGTAAATCTAAAATTACAAACTTCTAAAGAATATGGGTCGAAAAGATTTTCTGAACTGGTAAAATAAATTTCTACAATTGCTGGCCATTTATATTGAATGACTGAGTTTGTGGTTATTGATGAATAATCCTTGGCATAAGTTTCATAAAAAAATTCCTGAACATAATATTTTCCTGATGGATACTCAATTGCCTTAATAACAGCTCTAACAGTAGGTAAGTTTTGAATAGTATTATTAATTGCATTATAAGAAATGAATGATGTCGACTGAATTATATAATTATATGTATTCCATTCATCTCTTAGCAATTGATAATGATTAGGAACTCTAGTTAAGTCACGCACTTGACGTTTCATCTTAAAATAATCATAATAAATAGCATATAAAGTAGGAATAAGTGATGGAAATGGCGTTCCATCTTGAACCACAACATCTCTAATAAATATGATAAAATTATTAAAAAACTTGTAAAAATTAATGAATTGAATTAAATATATATTAAATAATACTAAGATTTACCTCATTTCTCTATTGAATGATTTGTTAGACATAGTTGCAAACACATTTTTACCTTGAAAAAATTTCAAACCCAAATCAGTGTTTCCTTCAACTTGAGAGACCAGATAAAAAGAATGCTCTTTGGCTCTATTGCATCTTCGTTCAATATACCCTTCGAAATCTTTAAAGAAACCCTTTTTATCAAAAATAATCCTAAAATTGCATGCTTCTATTGCTGATGGTTCAAGACTTTTTTTTGAAGCTTTGAAGGAAATTTCAACAATTATAGGCCAAGTATTTTGAATGTAAGAAACTGATGTTATTGGAGAATCATAATAAATTACACTATCATTATTATAAAAAAATTCTTGAATTTTATATTCTCCAGGCTGCGTATCAATTTGATTAATAATTGCACGAGTCATATGCGAGGAGGTAATGTTTGATGATGATGCGTTCACATCCAGGTTAAAGCTTTGAGTTAAAGAGTTGCTGCCGTTAACAAGCTTTATATTGTTTTTTGAATCAAAAAAAGATGGAAATGATGATTCGATAATGTAATCAAAGATATCATAATTATCTCTGCATAATTGATAATGTTTAGGGATTCTTGTAACATCGTCATAATCGCCATAACTATAAAAAAATAAAACTGGTGAAGTCAATAAGATAAAAATAATTGTAGCGATTAAAAATTTTGGAATTTTTATTATAGCGATTATAGCGATTGTAATATTTGGAATTTTTCGTCCAGTTTGTGATGTATGATTAGTTGGAGGAACATCGGTTGGATTTGGAATATATGTGTTATAATTCTGAATATTTTTTTTATTCTGGTTGGAAATAATTGGATCGGTCTCTTTGACCAAACGAGGAGCTTTCGGTTGTGGCATCTTTGATGTGAAAAAATGCATACGTATTTGAGTAGACGGTATAAATACAGTATGGAAACAATGACAATTTTGTCACACCTAATTTAATCCAATCCGGTACCGCATGCAGTACTTATAGATATGGAAACAATAACCCTAATTTAATCCCGCATGCAGTACCGGTGTGACACTGAGGTGCGCGGTATATAATAAAATTTATTAATAATTGTTTTTACATACGTAAATTTGGAGAATTTAGTTGAATTATATCTGGTTCGAACCTTAATTACGAATGACTATGTTTTTTTATCTAGACAGTATTCTGTATTATACAGTATTCATAATACAAATATTCAATGCCATATGAAATTGGCATTAATATCCAGACAAAATTTTTTAAATAGATCAAGAATGCGTCATTTGTAAATCTACATTCACCAATAGAAAATTAAAATACCTTGATGTTGGATATACGCGCATTACTGATAAATAATTAAAAGAATTAAAAGGTAAATAAATACTTTTTTACGCATGTACGACTTTCTCGTAATCAAACATCGCATTTATTCATCTTTAAATTGATATTATTTTTATGCAAGCTACCGCTTGAATTTGATTATACTCGAGTATCTTAGTCGTTTCATAATATTTTAGCTGGTAAGAAGACATCAAACTTTTAAATCACTTATGTAAGAATTTATAACGTAAAATTTAAAAATATTTTAAATATTCCTTCAGTTCAGCAGATCGCTCTAATGGGAATTACAAAGAAATTTGCGAGAATGATTATAATGATGATTAAACAAAGTCCTATATTTAACATGTTAAACTTTTCTGGTCACATGTACTGTATCAATGTTAAACATATTATTTAATAAAGTTCAAAGCATTAAAATCGTATTAAAGACGTTTAATGCCTTCTGTAAATTAAGTATAGTATAATAATGATTACATTTACGATGCATCATCTTTGAAGTTGCTATTCATTACTTGTAGCGAGGATATACTGTAACTTTTTTTGTTACGATCTCTTTGTCGCAATAAATTTCAGTAAGTTTGTTTATCATATTTTATAAATTTTACGAGGAATCTTTAAAATTCCGGGCGAAATGCATCAAACCGGGATCAGCTGGCATTAATAAAATTTGGGTTTTGTTACATTAAACTACAAATATGCATGCATGCATAGTGAAATTTTTTAAATTTACATTTTTGATACACCAATATAGGCAATGAACAGACCAATCAAAAACGTAAATATAGACGTAGCTTTTGTATCACTTTGATCAAACATTAAATGTCATTCCTGACAATTAAAGTTGTATTTTATTTAGAACATGAATTTTTTATCTTTCTTTAAAAAAAAAGATCCTGAACAACTTCGTACACTCGGATACAATTATCAACATGGTATTGGTGTTGAGAAAGACGAAAAGAAGGCTTTTGAATATTATATAAAAGCAGCTGAATTAGGAAATTCAGATGCGATGAATGATCTTTTTCTTTGTTATTATTATGGAATAGGAGTAGAAAGAAATTACCAGAAATCATTTGAATATTGTAAGAGATCTGCTGATTTGGGTAATGCTCATGGAATGTGTAGTGTTGGTAACTGTTATATGTACGGTTATGGAGTTGATCAAGATTATAATAAAGCATTTGAATACTATAAAAAATCTGCTAATATGAGTGTAGATGCAGCAATGTATAATGCTGCTCGATGTTATCGGAACGGTACCGGTACAAAGAGAGATATTCAGAGTGCAAATTATCGGTTCAGAAAATATAAAAGTCTTTTGATAACTAATAAATCATCCGATCATATCAATCCTGAACTTAAGAAAATATTAGACGATGAGAGATTTAAATTATCTTGGATTGATTATAATGAGCTCAGAAATATCAAAGAAAAAGGAAAGGGAGGATTCGCAACTGTATACAGTGCACGTTGGCACGACAGCATTAATTGTACGTGGTCGAACGTTGCACTTAAAGTGATTCGTGATTCAAACGAAAATGAGCAAGTGTTTATCCAGGAATTGAAAAATTACTGTGAAATTGGTTATGAGAATCCTTCATTCTTGAACTGTGAAGGAGTGTCAAGAAATGATGATGGTGATTATATTATTGTTATGCAGATTGCAGCAAACGGTTCTTTACGACAAAACCTTGTAAAAGTATCACAATTGAAATGGAAGGATAAATTGAATATCTTGAACGGTATAGCTATTGATCTTGAGTCGATTCACTCGCAAGAACTCGTTCACAGAGATTTACACAGCGGAAATATTTTGCAAGATGATGCTTTGCAATACGCATATATCACTGATCTTGGACTTTCTAAAAATGAAAAGGATGGAAAAATTTGTGGTATTCTTCCATATATAGCACCTGAGGTTTTGGTTGGTCAGTCGTATACTAAAGCATCAGATATTTACAGTCTTGGAGTTATAATGACAGAGATTTCGACCGGACAAAGAGCATTTGATGGAATTCCATTTGATAATTATCTTGTATCAAGAATCATCGATGGATCAAGACCAAAATGTTTAGGACCAGATTTTTACATTAAATTAGCTATGAAATGTATGGATAAAAATTTTGATAAACGACCTACTGCAACGGAAATTATTGAAATAATCACTCGTTGGTTAGTTGAAATGGATCAGGAAGATGATAATGAAACCAAAAAACAATTTTTGGAAGCTAATAAGATTAAACCGGAATCGATTAAACAAATACATTCACAGGATGTGTATGCGAGCAAGATATATGATACGACAAAATTTTCAGAATATATCAGTAAGCCAATTAGTATTATAGAAATCTCGAGCAATTTCTCGAATTTAGATTTGAATTAAATTATGTAAAATACTGTATGTATTTATACAACATGCAATTAGGAAGGTGCATTTATAATAATTTTTCTTAGTTATCAAAAACTCTACAGTTTTACATGAATAAATATTTTCTTCTCGTTTAATCTATAAATTTTAGATTATAGTATTATTTTCACCATTTGTGTTTTAGTGGCTTGTTTCTTAGAATAACTCTTTATAGTCAAGTTTATCTTAATTTGAACCTAAAAAAAAAAACTTTTTTGAAAATTAACATTCAAATATGTCCTTAACCAGTGTATATATTAAAAAATTATAAAAATACATACGATAATACAGTACAAATATATATTTAATATATCATAGTCATATCCGATCATTCATTTTAATGTAATACAGAAATATTATTAAAAACGTGGAGGGATTACACGCGTAAATCTTTTATACAATCCACTATAATTACCAGGATAACTCTACAATCAGGAAAATTTAATCGATTATGATCGATTTATTGACTTTAAGTGATTATCATCAGTGTGGGGTGATAATAATCGATTTATTGTGGTTTGCAAAATTCTGTAAATTTTGCAGTCATAAAAAAAAAAAGAAATTGATTATGATTAGTGATTACTGATTTCTAACACTAATGTTTTTCGGTAATTATAAAATGCACCTATGGTGTTGAACACCATAGGTAAATTAGATTTGCAAATTCGTGTAACAAAAACAAAAAAATAAACTTTATAAAACAAAAAATAAATTTTTATTACCTTAGCCAAAGGCGGTTTCATAAGCAAAATTTTAAGTTATGATGTTTTTTTAAAAATAAACAAAAAAAAAATTTTATGTTACACCTGATCTTAAACTTTGATTGGATATTTTAATAGTTTTGTGTAACATGGTGTTCAACACCATAGGTGGGTGCATTTTAGTAAACCCGATGTTTTTTTATAAATAATTAAAAAATTATTGATTTGAAAAAATAAAACATATAATATGTAAAAATATATTTACTTGCATATTATTTGAATGAAAACTTTTATATCTACCGCAGTTTACTGTAAATAAATTAACAATACAATTTCATTTTTACTCATTTAAAATCTAAATATAATATAAACGGTAGGTCTGCCATTCTATTTATATATGTAGGTCAATTGTAATATAAAATGCTTATTTAATAGTTGTATCAATATTGTCAATCTTAATATATATATAAAAAAAATAAAAATGAAGTTGTGTATTTGGTATAAAAGTCAGAAGATAATAAATATTGGCGTGGTTAGCTCTTTGGATTTCTTTGAATTTTTTATTAGCGATATGATTTTCAAAAATAAAAAACATCGTAATAATTTTATCACTATAGTTTTAGCCAATTAGTGTTAACTCTATGAAAAAAAAGATGGTCTGCGCCACCAGACTTTTTCAGCGAAGTAGGTGATTAGTTTTTTTTTGACCCCCGACTATTTAAAATTTTAATCCCGTTCAATTGATTCAAGGCGTTTGAGAACACCCTTAATTCGATTTTGAATCCTAAAACAAAAAAAACAGAATTTTAAAAGTAGTTAGGTCTTTAATAATAATTTATAACAGTTGTATTGTATTCATTTCTCAACTTAAAATATCAATATGAACAGGTAGTTAATCAATAAATATCTTGGAACAGAATTTTTATTTCACCAACTGCCTATGATTTTATTGCAAAAATAGAAATCTTGATATTAACTTATTAACACTGAATCTTAGGAAATTAAATTTTGTTAAAATTGTTCGTTAACGTGCAGTACATAAGGCTGAAAAATGCAATTTACATCTACCAAATGTCAATTGCATAGACGTAGAAAAATAATTCTTACAAATGTGAAATATAAACATTTCAGTTTATTATGTGTGTTATCTACATAAGACCAAAATATTACTGGAGAATAAATCTTCAAACGTGCTTAAAATAAAAATAAGCATTAGGATAATGTATAACGATAGCATATTCTTATTATTAAATTGCTGTATAGTAAAATCTAATTATTTTTTGTTTTGCTTTTAAATACTTAATCTACTTAATCTTATTGGAATCCAATACATTCAAATGGATTTAAACAACTATTTTGATTCATGTTCTATAGATATTCCGTATCCGTTTAAATTATAAAAACCAGTTTATTAAATACAGTAGAAAAAGTCGCGATTCAAAATTCGCGTCTATTATTTTCCATAAAAGGTCATTTGATCACAATCACATGATTTAACCGATTATTCCGAAGGATACTGTAACTATTATTTCGGGAGAGAATGGATATTTAACCGATTTAACTCTAATAGTTACGAAAAAATTATATGACTTAGGTTTGGATTGGAATTTGGGACAGTACGGGGTTTGACGGTACAGATTCTAACGAGAGTTGGAAAAGAATCTCGGGACAATTTTTTAATAACACGAAAAATAGATTCAACGGGGGAAAAGACTTTCGATTAAAAAAAAAATGTAAAGGACTCTTCGGCACAACTTAAGCTTACTTCCTTTTATTTTTATATAAAATCGAGGAGAAGATTCTGCTTTATTAAACTCGAAAATATGGGTGTTTATGCCTACACGTCTGACGCGTTAGCGCGTTAATCGTGCAATTCGCCACCTAATCTCGAAGCCACAAAATTCCCCGCCACTGCACGTTTGACATGATAGCACGTTGCTATATTGCTGAGGTAAACAGGGGTAATCATATGGGCTAGGTACAGGGTTGTAAAATTACGATAATTTATAAAATTTGGCGGTAAGTTACCTTAAGTAACTTAAGGTAACTTACTGTAACTTACCGCCAAATTTTATAAATTACCGTAAATTTACAACCCTGGCTAGGTGCTGCAAAAAGGGACCAAATTGACAAAACAAAAGATCTTCAGAAAATCAATTTTTATGTTGTAAATCTTATAATAAATCATAAGAAAGTGCAAACTATAGCAAAATTTTAGTAATACAACTACTTTTGTATTTTAAGTAAAAAATAATCCTAATCTTATTAAATTGATTTATGTAAAAAAAATATATTTTGAAAAATTTTCAATTTGGTCCCTTTTTGCAGCACCTAGCCCATATGTAAATCACTACATAAACAGGGAAAAATAGAGAAAACGATCTCTATAAAAATTTTCAAAAATAAAAAAAAATTGAATTTTTCTAATGTCACAAATTGTGATTTGTGACAGTACGTAGATTAAAACTCAGTAACGATAAAGAGCTGTTCTAACGTTGACAATCAAATGTCACTTTTTACGGTTAACTCTTGACATTTTTATTTTTTAAAAAGCGTCATAGTAATTAACTTTGAAAATTTTTTATCGTAAAAATTTCCAATTCAATTAAAAAAAGTTGGCTGTATACAAATAATTAAAATTTCTGCAATTAGATAACTTATTATTCGTAATATCTCGAAATAAAATTAAAGTAATCCGCAAAAAGTAAAGTAATTCGTAATTTCTTAGATATTGACGGTTCTAACAAATTATACGTATAATCCCAAAGTGTCACTCATGACTATCTTCATCATTATGTTTTACACGTGATTAACCATATTTACAATAATCATATTGTGACCGGGAATCTTCCCACGAAAGATTCCCGGTCTCATATTGATCATCGGGAAACTCTAATTTTTAACTCTTAATTTTTATTTGAATCATTTTCTTTTTTGTATTTTTCACGTTTTATCTAAAGAACTTTAAAAGCCAAAGCAAATAGGCACTGTAAAATGAAGCTAAAAAAAGGCACGATATGAGCAAAGTGAAAGTAAGAGTTTGAAAAAAATTAAACGTAGAAGTGAAAAGCAAAGGCGATAAACAGATGAAAACAATAAAATTGATGTAAATAAAAAAAAAAAATAAAGCGAAGCCCAAAAGTTAGTAAAGCACAATACGAATATAAATATGGAACACGTGTAAAAATAATGGTATGGTAGTCTGATTAACATCTAGTGACACGCTCCTAGGGATTATTTATTGGGACAGAGTTTACCGATGATCATAGCACATGGATGGCCCGAAGGGCCATCCACGTACTATGAACATCGGTAAACTCTGTTATAATTTCTACTCCCCAAGAAATAAATAATACGTATATCATGAAATAAAATAATTCTAACATTAAAACATATTAAAGCTTTACAGACATGGTCGAAAATAGTTTCTTTCGGTTGCTGCCGAGTACTTTATTAATTTATTATTATTAAAAAAGCTTCATCGTTATCCTTTTTTGATTCTGAACTTTAATCTTGACATAAACCACATATTTTTATGGACACGGATAAAAAAAGACCATTGTGAGATTCGATCGTAGATAACAATCGATCGTCAACGAAACGAGAGTTATATCGAAAATTCCTCGTGGTTTCACATTCATAATCTTTATAGGTCAGAATATATCACTTAGGTCAATGTTAAACTGACATTATTTATTTGATTGCTTTTGGATCTTTGAAAAATAACTTTGGATTCACTTTTGAAAAAAAAATTAGACACTAATTTACGAGAATACTGCATATTTTTGTGTTGTCTAATTAGCTAATTTCAATGTGTTACTTATGGAAACAAATATTTCAGGAGATCTTTCGGTTAAGGCTTCTCAGAAGAGCGCGCTTTATGTGCCGTCAGTGTTACACATGCAAAACGGGCGTAGGATGTACTCAAAGAATAATAGTTATTAATCAAATTCGTTTCTTTTTTGGTATAAACAAATTCGTGCTTACGTTAATATCAACTTACCTGAATATATAGACAATCACAAGTTCCCACATTTATTATCATCTGAAAAATGCCAAATGAATACGAACTATTCGCCTCATATTTAATGAATTTAATGAAAAAATGATTCACAAGATGAAGGCCGATAATCATGAAAATGCATATTAATCAGAGAGAGAAAATTACATTCATAAAAGAAAAGAAAACTAGCAATACAATTCAATATTGCCTTTTTTTTTTTTTAAACCTATTATCTCGTATTTGGTACATCAAGCTTTTGTTTCTTGGATGGTGATTGCGATAAATTTTGATTTTCGTTTAACAATGCTTGAAAATTAAACAATGCAATTTTCCAATCATCACTTTGAATTAAACCTTGTAATGCTCTTTTTCCATGTTCAAAATGATTTCGCCCTTTTTTAACATTATTTGAATTTTTTGAATTTAAAACAACATTATCTAAAGTTTTTGATGTTTCTGAAATTGATTGAAGTGAATTCAGTAATGAACGACATGTATTTTGTAATTCTTGTTTTGGATTTAAAGTAGGTTTCATATTTGTAGACGTTTCTTTCAAATTAGGTAGTATGGTAGGAAAATTTTGTACGACTTTTGGTTTATTATTATCAATTTTCAGTGGGTCCTCGATACCATCTTCGCTGCTATCGTCTTCAGTCTCATCGGAAAATATCCAATTATCATCACCTACTAAATTATGTTAGTTTATTAATTATTTTGAATAAAACATGAAAAAAATTTATATATATTTAATAATACCAGCTTCAATATCTAACGTCAATTCTGCTACTTCGCGGGAAGGTAAAGTGACGAAGGGAATATTATCCATTTGAACACTATTCATATATAATATTGATGCGCGAATATGTTTGCACGTGTGTCCTTGAGAAAGGAAATCAATACATTGGCATGATACCTCTGTCGTTGGATATATACATGCCACATAAACAAGTTCACTTTGTTTATCCGGTCTTACCCATACATTAAGTTTATCCGAGTAATCATATTTCACAATTCCCCAAAATGATGATGCGATTTTTTAGGCCTCAGGGTCTCGTTTTTTATCAGTTTCCATATATACCAAATGTTTATAATTGGCTTTTAAAAGTTCCACGTAACGTTGATCTACATAATTTTGACCATTTAATGATTTTAAATTTTCTTCCAATTGTTTTTGAAACTTATGTCTTTTCATGAAATTAGGTGTAACACATTCAACCAAATACATGACCAATACATCAACTCGTAATTGTGTACCTCTCCTCTGGAGTTGACGTAAAGATTCTTTGTTGAGATGATTATCAATTAATTCAATGTAATTATTAGTAGTCGGAATAGATGATACATCAATGTTCAAAAGTTTTGCTGCATTTGTTCTCCCAGCTTGTGACCAACCGAGTATCGTGAGATTACACCAATTGTTTAACAAATATTGAAAAAATTTAATTCCACCCTCTAAAATACTAAGGATCTGACACGACGAATTAGTCTTATATGCTCCATCAAATTGACTCTAAAATTAATTTCAAATTAATTAAAAAATTTTTAAAAATATATATATATATACAGTATATATATAATTACTGTCACGGGGTAAACGTGACATTTCCAATAACGGATGATCATTAATCCGTATACTGCGCCAGATTTCATATGATAATGCATATAATGAATAATATATAATCGATCAAGCGTGCTCGGGGGTCGGCGTACGGCGTAATAGCTTAGAAATCTTCTTCCCTCGAGTATAATATACAAATTGTGATAACCTCGTAGATAGGGTAGCGTACGGTTTTGGCCTTATATTTTCTATAATTTTCCATATTTGTTAGATTAGTGATTTCCCATGATAATTATAAAGTATAAAAGAAGATTGTTTTGGTCTCTGGATCGAGAGTAATCTTCGGATTATCGATAATTTCATCAATAAAGCATATAATCCACTCTGAATATATTATTATTCAAGTAACGTTTATTAAAAATCGGAGTAAATCACCTAGTCACGCCCCTGGCGAGTTGCCTTTTTATTGTTTTCTGCATCGAAACCATAATAATCGTACAATTTACACCGTAACATTACCTTCAAACCTTTTTGCGCATTAATAACAGTTGCTTTAATATGATTAGTTTCATTCATAGTGCTTATTTGTTGAATCACACTTCTTATATAAGATTTCATTTCCTTTCTATAAGAAACGATTTGCTGAGAACCATTGGCGCCAAGAAATTGTTTTAATATCTTATTCCATTCTTTATTTACATGAAAGAATTTATAAATCACTGCAGCACCTGGCCAAACTTGATGTACTGATTGCTGTTCTCGATAATTTATATCTGTCATAACAACCTAAAATTTCCAAGAAAATTTTCAAATTAAGAATATAAAATTTTTTTAACGCATATAATGATAGAAAAAAATTTTTTTTTTTAAAAAATACCTTTGGAAAAAATTTCGCTGAATTTTTTTCACCCAATACATCAATAAACTTTTGAAATAAAGTGTTCAATATTCGATATTCATAACTACCATCTATTGATTTTTTGGAATTTGGTAAAGAAAAAAGGAAATACGCTACAGGAATCTTTATCAAGTACAACTAATGCGAACAAAAGTATCCTATTATCACAAATAGCAAATGTTCCATCCATTATTAATAATTTCTGATGACCGTAAGTCCACGCAAGATCTCTTTGCTCTAGTGTTGAAAGACCAATTTCAAGTCTATCATTTTCTTGAGTTCTGGGTTGATAATGAAAACATGAATTTCGTATCAATGAATTACTATCTCCCTTTAAAAAAAAATTCTAATAAACTAAATTCTACAGGTTGTCTCATATTGATGTTTAATTTTACTTTTTGCATTTCATTCATGATACTCGATATATCTGAATGATTAACGAGCAACCTAGAATTATCCAAAATAACCATCCCATTACAACCACTATAAACAAATTTTTGATTGTCCTTTAAAACCCATTTTATAGGTACGTATGATTTTAATAAATCTGACGTAATCTCTTTAATCATAGGATGAAGTTGTAAAATTAATGAACCAGAAACGTTTGATTTAACCGGTGATGTAACCAATGATGGAGTTCTTGTGATGATGGTGTAGTTATAATTACTAATGGTTTTAACCAATTGTTGTACGGTTTTATCCGATTGAACACATCCATTTGCATGTTCAAAATATCCTATAACTTTTTCGTAAAGATTCGTTGATTTATTAATAATAATTTCTGCAAAGGCTAAACATTCCAAAAATTCAAAATTATGACCACTTTCTTCCGTATTTTTAGCTTTAGAATTTTGATTGAAAATTCCACAACTACATTGATATAAAATTTTCCGTATATTACTATTATCATTATATTTATTTCTTATGACCCATTTCGGATTCGTCGAATTAGTTGAATTCGCGTTATAATCCGAAAGCATATGAGACCGTAGAAATTGGTTTGCCTCCTCTTGTTGTTCTGGTGTCCACGATATAATAGTTATCTCTTCATTTGTTAAAAGTCTATTTAAAGTCGATTTTTGAACATCATTCAACAACAAATGTGAATCTATCGATATTTTTTGTTTACTCATTTCCCCTACAGTATCTTTTTTTTTTTTTATACAAAGGTTATTAGTTATAGTTATTGTACGTGTCTTACGTAACAACGCGTGCTTTTTTCACTCATTTATTGGCACATGTTTAAAAAAAATAACTAAATTGGAACATAAAAATATGAAAGTCCCGATTTAATTATTTTATTTTAATTATTAAAGTTTGTCTTACATTTTAAAAATATTGGGCATTCGCGTCATTATGTCTTTTTTAAATTTTTATTTGATGATGTTGGCATTAATTTTTTTTCGCTTTTTTTAAAATTGTCTTGTATAGAACAGTTAAGCATTATTAGGACTTCGTTTCTTTGAATTCTAATTAGATAGAATTTCATATTATTAAATTTTTGTTTTTTTTTTTAAACTGTTGCACAAAAAGATACTTTCTACATACAAAACATGTTCCGGGTCATTAGAAATGTTTTTTTTTTAAAAAAAATAAAAAATATATGTATACTATATACTGTAAATATGCATGTATATATACTTAAGTCATTATATAAATATTAGTTGCGTCATCAGAAGTAAAGGAAATCGGCGTTTATTATGTACTTGCACTTAAGAAGGTGCAATCGAAGTAATTTTTTCTTAGTCATTAAAAATTTCTACAATATCCAATCATCATTATATCACGAGGTAAATATTTCTTATTTAATCTATAAATTTTAAGTTATTATTCATTTATTTTTTGATTTGTTTTTTGGGAGTAAGCATTACTGCGCATTTTCGAACTACCCCAAAATTTGAAAATTTTGACTACTAATATGTAAATATAGATTTGACTGAGATAATCAATATTCCCAAAATTATGATGCGTCATTTAATAAATTTCTATGTCTAATGAGAGTGGGAAAATGTGTTAACTTGTGGGGAAATTGGTTAGACGCGTTATCAGTACAGTCAGGGGTTCAAAAAATTTTTTCGGGGTTTAGCATTGACTGATTAATATATAATCTGGTAACTAAAATTTAATTTTGGAGACCAAGTGTTTTAGATTTGGTGACCAATTGCTCGCTTAATTTCGCAAATTCACCGTAATGGAAATCTTTAATTACCATCATCTTTTTTTGAATATCCATCTCAAACATTCTTTGAAATCTTTTTATTTTTTGGTTCTAAATATGATTGAATATTTCATTATGATAATACATACATTATATAAATCAAATATTGGAAAACTATGGCATTTACGTATTTAATTATAGACCAAGATCAACAAAAAAAAAAAAAAAA
>QKWP01001956.1:4793-18840 GCA_003550325.1 Gigaspora rosea
CTTTTAAGGTAAAAGCTAACAAAATAAGACAATATTCTGAAGACCAAATAGAACAAGCAGACAAATTATATAAAGAACTTAGAGAAAGCAGACATATTGAACCATCCAAATCAACCTGGATGTCACCCTTAGTAATAGTACCAAAACCAGACGGAAGCTATAGAGCCGCAGTAGATTACTCAAACCTCAACAAATATCTAAAGGACGATCCCTATGAAATACCTAATATTAATGTCTTGCTACAAAAGCTCGCAAGCCATAAAATTTTTTCAACCTGCGATTTTAAAAGTGCTTTTTATCAGTTTCCTCTTAGAAAAACTGATCAACATAATTGAGAACAATAAAAGTGTATCAATTTGATAATGTGGTTTGATTGTGAAAAATTTTGCATAAATATATATATGTACATATATAGCACATATGGTTAAAGTTGTACAATATGGATAACAATTATTTAAGAAAATAGCCTTTAAAGATTTTTAAAATAAAATATTTATTAACTATGCAGTGTGTTTTTTATATAAAGGATATCATTATTGTATAAACTTAATATATAGATAATTTGAGTCAAATAATATGCCAATACTAAGCAAGTAAAAAAGATACAAAATATTTGTTAGTATGAAGTTTAAATTGTTAAATAACAAAGTAATTTGATTCTAATTTATTACATTAACCAATAGTAGCATTAGTAAAATATTATAGAAAGGCTTGTTTTATTATGAGCAAATATGAAAAGCACTTGAAGTTTTAACAAAATTATTAGAAATTGAATCATATAATACATTGTGTTATATTGAAAAAAATATGAAGAACTATATATAAAGTTTAAAAAATTATTAATAATAAGCACAAACTTAGTGTATAAATTGTAAGTATAGAATGTGAACATTCAATAAAAATTAATGTTCAATATATTTAATATATAATGAACACTAAAAAGTTTTTGAGAACAATAAAGTTTTAAATTATACTCTTTTAAGAACATAACTTTAGATTTGAATTTTAAATACTGACTGTGGGATGAGCAAAAATAAGTGTGTAGGGCTAGTTTTTTGTATATAGTAGTAGAATTAAATGCAACGAAGTACAAAAGTAGTTAAAATAATATGTAATAATATAAAAATAATACTATAAAAAATGTATAATAATTAAAATATAATATATAATAAAATATATAATATTGATTAAAAATATTTAAATATAATGTATAATAATAATAAATAAAAAAATTAAAATTTGACAATGCAAAAATTTTAAAGAATTTTAAAAATATGCGAAATATTGCGAAATATTGTAAAAAACTGCAGATTTACACAAATATTATCTCTTGTGACTCTAAAATGAAATAAAAGAAGTGACAAAATCAGGTAATTTTTAGGGAGAAGGGGGTAAAAAATTGAAATTATATATAAACCTGGCTATATATATATTAAGAAAGAGAGAAGGTAATAGGCCTTTGATAAAAAATAATCAGGTGATTAATGACATGGCCCTAATAAAATAGAGGTTTGCATTGTTTTATTTGGCCTATTTCGCAATATTTTGCAATATATTTTGCAATATTTTACAATATTTTGCAATATATTTCAAAATATTCAAAAGAAATGCATACTGAAATCTTTTGAAAGATTGTGGTTCTTTTGAAAGATTTCACATTGATTGCAAAAAATTTTGACATACTATCCCTTTGAAAGATTTTGTATATTTATTTTGCTAATATATAAGACAATTAGTAAAACTGCGCTAATTTTTACTATGAAATTTTGACCCTTTAAATGCAGATTACCCTTTAAATATCTTTTAATAATTCTTGGGTATCTTTCTACATTTTTGCTTTTTAAGTGACTTTTAATACTTCAGATTCTTTTAATTCATTACTTGTTGATCTACTATTAAAAATAGCAGCTAATAATAATAAAAATCGAAAAGCATTACACGCATATTTCTTATAATTGGAATAGTCTGGTCTGATATACCAGAGTTTAATTTTATTTGATAGATACAGATTATATTAGCTGTTGAAACTAAAACAGGATATGCTTCTGGAAATAGCAAATAATATTGTGCTAAGAAATTACTATAAGCAGTTGAATTTGTGCAGCTTAGCACTAGTCAGTAGTTTCCCGCCTGTATAATGCAGACCAGCTATTAATATAAACTAGTGTTTTGCACAGATCAGATTAGACAAATATTTAAAAGATCTGGACTGATCTGAAAACCAGAAGTTTTATATTCAGATCTGAACTCGAAGTTAAAAGATCCAGATCCAAAGCTGGATCTGATATAATTACATAACTAATATAATATAATTGGTTAATATTATTAGTTATCTGTTATAATCCATTTAACAGTTAAGATCCATTAATCATGTAAACATGTGCTATCAATCACAGGAGATATAAAGAACATTTATTTATATATTTAAAATCAGTATAAGGTTCGTAATTATTTAATTCATGGATATAAAAATATTTTATTAACTATGAAATTAAATGTCGTGGCTGAAGCTGGAAATGGCTGAAGCTGGAAATTTTAAATATTTTAATATGAAATTTACAAAAAGTTTTGGAATGCATTTTGTACAAATTTTTTTTATAGTTAGATTAGAATTTAGGGTTAGGGTTTATAATAAAAGAGTATAATTGGATTTTAGCAGGGCTTATAGTTTTAAATCGAGACCTCTAATTTCCAGCTTCAGCCATTTCTAGCTTCAGCTACAACATTAAATTATTTACAAAAATACTTCATTACCACTATACAATCAATTCATTCGCATTTTAAAGGTCATTAAAAATTAGCATAACAAATCAAGATTATAAATATATGTTTATTATTATAATACATAAAATCATTTCATTCGCATTAATAAGTATCATATATAAAATTAAAGTTATTAACAGTTAATATAGCAAGTCCACATATCAAATTCATAAGATTTATTTATCATTACAATTTATATTACTGTATTAACCAATCAGAGTCTACAAAGTACAACCAAACAGCGTGAACAGATCTAAATGGATCTTTGGATATCTTCTGGATTCAGCAAATCTTATAAATCATAGATCCGATTCAATCTGAATCACTAGATCTGGATTGGATCTGGATTTCAGATTAGATCTTGCAGAATACTAATATAATCATGTGATGTAAATTGATATTCACTAGTTAAAAGTACCTTTTTACCAAAAATAGTTATACTGTGTAATGAATTTGTTATGTAGTGTAAGTTGCCTTACTATAAACTGACTGCTTACGGTAATTTGTACTATATAGGACTCCGAAGTCTGGGTCCAGTCTGGTCTGGGTCCGGCCGGGCCCAGACTTGAACCCAGACTCAATCCATAAATTTTGCAAATTTTGAACCCGAACTTGAACCCGAACCTAAAGTACCGAACCCGAACTGGACTCAAACATGATAATAGGTTTAGTTCAGGTCTAGTTCAAAGTTTGCGAACCTGTCCAGGTTTGGAATTAGCATTCATTCTAAAAAAAAGATAAAATTGCTTAAGCTATATATATATTATATAGTAATTGGACCCATGTGGGTGGCTACCTGGGTTACCAAGTTTTTTTAGTTCATTTGACACTGTGTGCACTACGCTATATGGGTGATTATGCATCAAACGGTCTTATGAAATTTTTGATTTTTTTTTGTAATTAAAAAAATTGAATTTTATTTTTTTGCCAGTTTTTTTTTTTGGTTCATTTGACACTATGTGCACTACGCCATATGGCAGATCATGGATCAAATGGGCTTATGAATTTTTTTATTTTTTTTTTGTTCATTTTAAATAATGTATACTATATTGTATAGCAGATTATGCATCAAACTGGCTTATGAAATTTTTGATTTTTTTTTTATATATATATTTTAGACATTCTAACCTGTTTAACCCGGCATGACCCATACAGGCAGTGTTGTCACTTGGACGTGTCCATACTATGTTTTTTGTCCAATGTCCAAGATTGTTCAAAATCTCCAAGCCTATGTCCCATGTTTAACTAATCAATAAAGTAATTTAAAAAAATATATAATTATATATTTTTTTAGGTGCTGGACTTAATGGTGAAAAAATTAAAATAGATTATCTTAATAAAATTTCAAGTAATTTTAATTTAAAAAAATGACCAACATGTCCAAAAAATATCTAATTGACAACACTGCATACAGGCACCCGATCTGGGTCAGAATACTAGATACAGCCTGTATATATAGTTTATAACCAACTCATACAGATTATTTATATGGATGACCCGTGGATGACCCATAGGTTGACCCACGAGTGACCTATAGGTGACCCACTGATTGACTACCTGGTAGGCCATAGGTCGACCTAGGTCATATACCAGACTTTCAGACCAGACTCAACCTTTCGGACCAGACTCAAATGGACTCAAACTAAGCCAAAAGTTTGATATTCGGACTCAGACCGGACTGAGTTGTAAAATAGTTTGAGTCCGAGTCCAGTTCAAAATTTGAACAAACTCGGACTTGCCTAAAGTCCGGCCTCAGTCTGAGTCTGAGGAGCCCTAGTGCTATGCTTGTGCATTTGTCATCAAAATAATTCCCTCATATTATTCAAAAAAGGAAATTTGCTTTTACCATTTTTATATACATGATACATGTACATGCCCTTCAGCGATAAAAAAATCTTTTGAATCGTTAAAAGGATCAGTGCATATCAAAATATATATTTTTGTTGCTTTTGGACATTTCATCCTATATTTATTTATAACATTGAGTGCATTCTCTTTTTTTTGTTTTTTTTTTCATCAAATTTTTACTGTTTTGTGGATTGATAATACTAATCTTTAAAGAAATAGTGCAAAGCCGTAATGAAGGATTTGAATAATTAATAATCATTTGATTATCATTATGTATAGTAAACTGGTTTCCACAAAAAGATTCCAAGTTGAAAATTAATTTACTCAAGATCGTGAAAACTTTACAATTTATAAATAGGTTAGCTAATATTAGTATATATGAGTACATTGGATTTATTTATATAAACAATCACTAATATGTAATCATATGATTGCATATAGTTTGCATTATGATAGTTTATAATTATCAAATTTCTATATCATTACTATTAATTCCTGTTTCACACCTGTTTATTTCTTATTCATCATAAGGATCCAATCAATTCACTGACAATTATTTCATAGTGGCAGAGTTTAAGCCGAAAGTTTAAACCTCTACAAGTTCATTTCACCAAGTCTATTTCATCTAAGTTTATTTTCATAGATAAAGTAATTCTGGTCATTATTATTATGGTCAGGTTAGAATTAGTTAAAGTTAGTGTAATTTATAATAAAAGAAAAAACTTTTAAGTGAAATAAGATCGATTAGCAAAATATATATGTGCATAAACACTTAGAAATTTAAATCAGCTAACTTTATAAGGATTATGTTTATCGTTAACTGTATTTATGCATAACTATATTGTGCATGAAAATTGAAATTCAAAAATTAAGGATACAACAGGAATAACTAGTTGTTTTTTATTTACATACTCAGTTGCCATCTATAATTTTTAAAAATCAATTTTTGTCCATTATGCGTATTTTGTGAATGTTAAATTAACTGAGATATAAATAACATTAATAACATTCGTTAGTGAGTATGCTGTGTATCACCAAAATAGTAAGGTTGGTAGCTGAAATTTTATAGTATCTCATGATAGAAACTATAATAATTCTAATGCAAACTAACTTAACCTTACAGTAATTCATAATACAGATTAATGCAAACTCAATCTTAACTACGTATTATGCATCATAGTTATTCACAATAATTCCAACTCTCATTACCAGAATAGTTTTACAGTAACTCGCGATATAATTCCAATACAACTCACTCAATGACATAGAAAATAAAAGACAATTCCAATGCAAACCACCTCTAACCGATACCATAGTAGCTGAAATAGTATGTTTTGTACAGTAACTCATGGCAGAAATTACAATGATTTTAATACGATAATTTCACTGCAAATTAATTGAACTTTAATTGTGTACTCTAGTCACCAAATAACAAGTAACTTTGCAACAGAATTCTTTACAAAAGAATTAATAACTTCAATGCAAACTAATTCAAATAAAAATCAAGGCGATTCTAATACAAAATAACTCAACTACACTGTGGCTGCCAGAATAGCAGGTAAGTGTTATAGAATATTCTTACGTAACTCAGTAGAAATCATGAAAATTATTACAAACTTACACAACTTTACACAACTTTAAACTGCATACAGTGGTCATCTAAATAGCAAATAATTCCAAAAAAAATTTGTTTGCTCTAATTCTTGATGAAAATCATGCCAATAAAAAATTCTAGTGTCAGAAGCATGGACAAAAACTAATGTAGTATTTAAATCTACTGAGCAAAGTGAGACCAAAACATAAAAATGTAAGGCTAGCTTAAAACTGCCAAGCGAAGCGAGGCCAAAACATTAAATGTAAGCTAGCTTAAAACTGCAGAGTGAAGCGAGGCCAAAATATAAAAATGTAAGATTAGTTTAAAACAAGTCCATTATACATATGTTTTACACTATGAATAGTCGATTTGGATATAACTGCTAATCTGATTTTTAAACATCAGCCTAGCCAATTTAATAATCTCAACTGTGTCATATGCCATTATGCCATCTACAAATCTAATTATATAGTTGGCTGAAATTTGGTGGTGCAGCTGCCGCATGATCATGTACTAGTTATATTATAAAAATAGCAGGTTCATTTAGCTGTGATTTATGTGCTATTGAAATTGAAACTCGAACGGAATATGCTCCCAGAAATAGTAATAATATTGCGCTAGGAAATCACTATAAGCAGTTGTTTATGCAGCTTAGTGCTGGCCGGCGGTTTCCCACCTGCATTGCATAATGCAGGCCGGTCGTCAGTATGAACATATGATTTTTTTTTACCTTAATATATAAGTGTGTTTAAGTACTTAAAACATGTGATATTGATATTTGCTTATATAGCAGATGAGTTTAACTTATACGGGGGTCCCCAAAACTCCGTGTCGGGATATGTTGGAGTGCATCAGAATCATGGTCAGAGGATCGGAACCGATCGATTTTGTTCAAAGACCATAAAAAATTTTACTAGATCCAACGCATCCGACCCGAAATTTTAGGACAGCCCTGTAAAAATCGTTGAGTTTGTTGCATTTGTGTGGCTTAACCCTGACCACCTGCATAATGCCAGCTGGCCGTCAGTATAAGCACATTATATTGATATTATGAGAATGACCGGATTCCTTTGGGAGGGAGGGTTGGGTCGCAAATAGTGGTCTGTTGCAGTTGAGTGAGCGTAAGACCAGTTTGCGTTTCCCATGGATTTATCTTTGTTCTCATTGCCGCCTTTCTGTTATGGAAAGTTATTCAAATCATACTCACCTCCTTTGATTATCTGGACCGGGCTTGTTCTAGTTGATGGTTCCACAATGCGCATCAACATGCTTAGCATCGTTTTGATCTGTTGCCCTATGAAAAAATATTTTCGGAAAAACCTAGAAGCTGAACACAGAAATATACATAAAAATATGTGAAAAAAATACGTAAAATGTACACTTTCCATGTTTTTGGACAGGAAAACACACTGTATTTTCCGTGGATTCTAAAACACAGAATGTCTCTTTCCGTGCTTCAAAATACAGTGTATTTTCCTGTTCAAAAACATGGAAAGTGTATATTTTACGTATTTTTTATATTTTGTCAATTGTCTATAGTTTCGTCAATCGTCTGTAATTTTGTCAATCGTCAAGGTTTCGTCAGACGAAACCATAGACGAAAATAGTTTCATCAAGCAAAATTAGGCCCGTGATTTCATATTATTGATCAACAATCGAACCCCATAATTCTGCATTGTTCGATCCCAGACATTGGTGTCTAATTAACCCGATCGCTGAGGCAAATCTTACGTTTTTGATACTCCTGCACTTACTTTTTTGATTTTTTTTTTTTTAAATGTTAATGGTGAGACCTTGCTCTTATCTTTATTAGATTTAATGGAAAGTTTTTACAAGACTGGAAAAATTTTCATTGTTTAAATCTATTGCTAAGACTAAGAACTCAGACATATATAAAAGTTAACTTAAATACTTATCTGCGGCCTAAACCAACCAGAGTGGCCAAGGCTCACCTAGATTGAGGAATAATGTAGAATGTCAGAAGGCTGGGTTGAATATTTGATCCATTTGGGAAGCCAGATTTCTATTTTGTGTATAGAGATCTGGGTTATAGAATTATTATTTTCTTGGTTACTAAATTGATTGTGAGAAGTAGGAGGGTTTATTGAGGCCAGTTCAGACGACTGTAAGGAAATTAGTTGGTTTTGGGCTCTGTCTATACAATATGGTATCCAAATGTTTGTATAAATTAATTTGTTTATGTGAAGTAAAAGTTGTATAGAAAGTGTGTTGGCAGTTTTGTAGGATAAAGTGTACTCAGATAGTATCTGGATTATGTCCAGAGGGATGAGTCCAGACAATGTAGAGAATATTGAGGGTCTGTTAGGGAAGTGATGTATTTGAAAACTATCAAGATTAAGAATTTGAGTATGAAGCTCTTCTGTTGAGAGTTGAGAGATCTCAAGTTTGCTTTAACTTAGAATAGTAGATAGGGATTCTTTAATAATGTCTAGTAGAGGTTTAGCTGTTGGGCAGATAGTCCAATGTAGTGCATAGCTAGATCGTTGGCAGAGATGACAGATGTTTGGGTATAGTGAGTTTCTTTTGTGTAATGTATGTGGTACAGGGAGTTCATCTAGAAGTATCTTAACCTTGAATGATTTAAGAGTTGAAGAATGAAAACTATTAAAAAAGTCTGAAATTTTTTGGTTATTATTAATATATAGCCATGTAGCTTTCCAGCAAATGTATTGTGTAATATTTGTCCATTGTTGAAAGCGATTTTGGGATGTCCATAGTGCAAGTATATGAGCATGACATAGTGTTTTGACACTATGTCGTATTGGTAGTTCAATAGGAAAATTGTCAGTAGAAAGAGTAAATTGGAAGTTGTATATGTTGTCTGGTTCAAAAAGCAGGTATGGTGCAGTATCATGATGTCGTGCTAGGTAATCAGCTTTATTGTTGAATTCATTATCTTGGTGTGCTGTAACTTTGTGAAGGGTAATAGTAAGTTTGTAAGATTTAATGAGGTTTAGTAAGGTGTTCCAAATTGACCAATAAGGGGTATTTAAGAACTTTGGTATTTGGGAAATACTAGATAGATTTTCATATTTGGAAATAACAGATTGTGAATCTGTATAAATATGAACAGAGCAATTTCTGGGAGCTGTGCAAATAGCAGATAAAACTGCTACTAGTTCAGCTTTGTAGGAGCATGGCCAATATTTAATTTGTGCCTGAAAGGTATGTGTAATAGTTTGATCAGCTAACTGGGCCCATCCAATTCCCATTGAGCACTGAGAGTTGCCCAGGTCACGGACAGAGCCATCAGTATAAAAGGTTAGTTCAGTTGAACTACTATTGTTGTATGCTATTGTTTGAAGATTATCAAGTGCTATACTAGGTTGGAATATATTAAGAATTTGAGAAGAGATTGTGATATTTGGTGTAGGTGGAATATGTATAGGGTTTCTAATAGCTAGTGAATATATTAAATCTAAATAATTAGCATTTAAATTAATAGATTTGTCAGATGGATTGATTCTGCCAAAAAATTTTGTAGTATGACTAGTGGGTACTAGTATAGTGCATTTGTTTGTAATGATATTAGAGTTAAGTGAGCAGTTTGTGCATGGATATGTTAGCATAGTTTGGATTGGATATAGCTGTGTGGCATGAATTTCAAAGGAGCACTGCCAGTGGGTTATAAGCGTATAGTCAGATGCTGTTGGTTTGCGGCGCGCTTTACCAATTATAATTTGGTTATTTAGAATAGTAATAAGCCATGGTTTAGCATTTTTGGATGAGGGGTGACCAGTTGTATAACTATAGTAATTGGATTGTGGTAGTTCCAAATATGAATATAAAGTACGTTCATATGAATGGCTTAAAATTTTATCTTCTAGTAAAGTAAACCATGAGGGTATTTTTCCTTTTGGAATTTTATTAAGTCTTGGTGAAATATGTTTCCAGTCGAGAAGGCTGGAGTTGTCAAAGGTTAGAAGTTGATCCAGAAAAAGTAAGTGGTGATGTCGGATTTGCTTTTTAAAAGTTGCATAGTTTGAGTGTGTTGATAAAAGAGATTCTAAGGAAATGGAACCTTCCTTAATTGTAAAAGGAATATTAGAGTTTGAGTTGGAATTGATTGACCATCCCAGGTGTTTAAAAAGTTGAATAATTTTAAAGTTGGTAGAGAATCTATTAGGGCCATCTATAATAGGCTTTGGGTGTAAAAGTATACTAATAGGTGACCATAAATTATTTTGAAGTTGTTGGATACGTATATGAGTTGTTGTTCCAAGTAAATCACTATTATTTAGCCGTTTAGTGAAATTGGAGATATGGTGTTGAAGTTGGATGTCCCAAATATTTTTAATATTGTATATCTGTGGGTGAAGAAGGGTGCTAGTAGGTATGGTTTTGCATAGTTTAGCCTTATGTTTGACCAAACCAATATGTTGAGAGAGAATTCCATCGCATACTGATCTACTAAGTATAATATTCTGTAGCCGATATTCGATAGTAGGAATGATTACAGTGTTAATAATATAACGAGCCTGGGTGTCAGTAATTTGTTTTCTTTTTGCAATATTAATGAGCTGAGCAGATTCTGTTTTTATTAGCTGTGTTTGTTGGGTTTGTTTGTTGTCAAGTGTAAACCAGCATCCAAGAAACTTGAAAGGCTGATGTTTTGGTTGAAGTGGTAAGGGTTGGTTATTGAAGATTGTTGGTGTGTATGTATCTAGTTTGTAATTAGTAGCTAAGATAGATTTAGATGGGTTGACTTGAATATTGGCCATGTTATAAAATGATTCTGCTATAGATATAATATTGTTCAATTCTGCTTGTGAAGATGCAACCCATAGTGTATCATCCATATAGGCCAGAACTGAACATTTGGCTTTGATCTTGTCAGTAGTTAGATTTTTTAAATTAGTGAACCATGCTGTTTCCATTGTGTATCCTGGTGAATTAGAATAGATATAGGTAATTAAGGGATCGTAGTATATTCGCCATAAAAGAGGAGTAATTGTTTCACCTTGGTCAATACCATTATTCACCTGATATGGTGAGGTAAGACCAAGATTAGTAATAACTCTATTTTGTCTATTTGCCAATAAGTTTGTAAGAATGTTGATGATTTGAGGGGGTAGTGCAAGACGAGAGAGTGAATGTTCAAAAAGGGTGAAGTTCACAGAGTCATAAGCCTTGCTCATATCCTGAGACAAGAGCCATATTTCCTTGTGATTACAATTTGCGTCTTCAATAAGATTATTTAAAATATGAATAGGAATAGATGTGCTATTGTTGGGAAGAGCAACGTAATTATAGGGTGATAGTATTGGGTGTTGTGAGAAAACAGAACTAAGTCTATTAGTGATTATTTTAGTATATAGTTTTCGTATATGTTCTACAAGGCTAATTGGTCGAGTTAGATTTAGATTGCCTTCAAATACTGTTTTCTTTGGGATAGGGAAGATTCTGCTATGTTTCCATACTTTAGGGATGTCACCGTTTAAAAGGCAGCGATTAAATAAAGCAGTAAGTGCAGTAATGCATGTAGGGCCAAGATGTTTTATCATTTCATAGCTTATTCCTGTAGGACCACAGGCTTTGCCATTTGGAAGTTTGGAGATTGTTTGATAGACTTCGACTTCTGTTATATTGTGGGTAAGAGGAGTATACCACTTAGAGTTAATATGAGTAAGAGGTTGGTAATGTTGATACCAGAAATTGTCAAATAATAGTTGATTAATAGGTCTGAATGCTGTCCAGTTATAAAAGTGTGCTTGAACATGTTGCTTGATAATATGAGGGTCAGTAATTAGTTGATTGTTAAGTTTGATATTAGTAAAATGGATAGGGGGTTTGTATCTATCAAGAATACTGTTAATAGCTTGTGTAGGTTTGGAGACCAAGGTTTCACATCTTTTCTCTGATGCCTGGTTAATCTGCTGTCGGAGAAGAAGAGAGTGCTCCATCTGGTAAGCTTTATAGACCTGCTTCCAGATTTCATAGGCATGCTGAAGCCAGGGCTGGGTATAGTTTTGGTCTAGTGAGGTAAGTGGGTTGAGATTGCATTTGGTATATGATTTAATAAGTAGAATGTGTGAGTTTATATGTGGTAAGTGTGGGTTAGAGTTGTTTCTAATAACTTTGATTAGATGGCCAAGCTTCTTGAGTCCATTGTGGAGTGCAGTGCAATGGGGTGTATATTTGTGATTGTAGCTTCGTTTACGAGTAGTTTTATTAGGAATTATTTGAGTTGCTGCTTGTGTAATACAATGCTGTATATTTTGCCATGTCTTATTAATATTTTCTTGAGTATTAGTTGATAAAGGAATGTTGTACTGTGTAAATAGCTGGTCTGAGAGTTCAAAAAATTCTATCCACTGGTCAGAAGACATAGCTCTATAATCAAAGATCCTACGGCTAATACCAGTATGGAAGCGAGGAGATTTACTAAAGGCATTAGGAAAAGTCCAGGATGTTGTAAGAATAAGATGATCACTTAGTGTACTAGTGCTGCTATTGTCTAAATTGTATGATAAAAGAAATTGAATATTGAAAGAGTTAGTCCAAATATAATCAATTCTGCTTTTGTTATGATTGTTTGTCCAGGTATGGTGTGTATTGTTTAAGTGTGCGCCAATATCAAACATATTAGAGCGATGTAGAAAGTTGATAAGTTTAAATTTTGATGAGGAGCTATATATATTGTCCTGTGTATTAAAGTCTCCAAGTATGATAGGGTGTAGGTTGGATTGTTGTGCCTGTAATATCCAGTTGATTACAGCATTTTGTGTTTGGTTTCTTCTATACATATCTGTAGAGGACAGATATACTGAGATAACACGCAACTTAATATTGCCTTTAAAGAAGAAATCCAAAGCAACTGCTCCACCTGGATGAGTATGGCAGCTGTGTACATGAGGTTTAAGGTAGTTTCGAATCATGATAGCTGCTCCTTCTATTGAGCTTTCTGAATTAGCCCAATAATAAGTATATTGATTATTATTGCAAAATGAAAGTTTTGTTTTATGTGAGATTTTGGTTTCAGTAATACAAGCAATAGAGATATTATAGTTGGTACAGTAATCCTGCCAACTTTGTCTCTTTGCAGGTATATTAAATCCTCTGACATTGTGGGTGGCAATTGTAAGATGTAAATCTTTTGTATTAGATTGTTCAAGTAGCTGTTCATTGTCATATACGAGGCTGGTTAGATTTGTTGTAGTGAGTATATTGTCAGAGTTAGAGTCTGTATGAGATTTGAGTGGAATATGAGCACAATAGTGAAGGTCCTCAAAGGTAGTAAGGAGTGGTTGTGTAATGGACAAAGTTCACAAGGTACATATATATGTGCCTCTTTATAGTCCAAGGATTTATCAGTGTAGATTGAGATTTTGATGAATTTTGGTGAATAGTATGATGGATAGTTTTCTTGTATATAAGTTAGAAATGATTCTATAGTTTGTGATGAGTCAAGAGTAGGTAGGTTGTAGAATTGTAAGAATTTGTTGTAACAGGGCATTGAGTAAGAAAGTTGATTTGTAAGTATAGATTCTGCCTCAGAGTGAGATGGTGACTTGGGATCTGAAGCAAAAGTTTGTTCTTCTGTAGATACGCTCGCTGTTTTAAGCTTGGTTCTCACAGCTGCGCAGGATACAGTAGCCTGCTCGGTACGTTGAGTCTGGCCGTCATAACACTGTTCCTCCGCATACTTACTTTTTTGATACTCCTGTATGTACCCCAAAATTACTTTACTTTTTTGATACTGATCTGCACATATACACGTGACTTGTGGTACACAAAAGCCCAGTGCATTGTTTTTGCAAAAATAATTTTTGGTTACACGCCGCTAATGTCTTGTAACGTTACACAAGTATAATTTTGCCC